>CAUYPK010123314.1:0-30009 GCA_963574355.1 Loris lydekkerianus | reverse complement strand
ACTATGGAAGTGGAGGAAATCAAGTTGCTCATGTCTGTTAGAGTTGCTCTTATAAATTGAGGTGCATTGTGGTTGGGTGCATAAATATTAATAATTGAGATCTCATCATATTGAGTATTACCTTTAGCAAATATGAAGTGTCCATCCTTATCCTTAATTATTTTGGTTGGTTTGAAGCCTATTGTGTCTGTGAATAGGATTGCAATGCCTGTTTTTTTCTGCATTCCATTTGGGTGGAATATAGATGACCATCCCTTCACCTTGAGTCTGTATTTGTCTTTTAATGTAAGATGCGATTCTTGGATGCAGCAGATATCTGGCTTGAGTTTTTGTATCTAGTCAGCCAACCTGTGCCTCATTAGAGGACAATTTAAACCATTCAAATTAATTGAGAATATTGATAAATCTTTCAAGAGTCCAGTGGACATTTTTAATCCTTTTGTGACTGTGGAAGTTGGAATTTGATCAAAAATGTTTTGGGTGGGTTTACTTTTGTGGTGGAGAATTACGCTTGTCTTTATGGAGGATAGGTCTAAGAATGTCCTGGAGAGCTGGTTTAGTTGTGGCAAATTTCTTTAACTTGTGAATGTCATTGAAGTATTTAATTTCTCTGTCAAAAGTGAAGCTCAGTTTAGCTTGGTACAGGATCCTGGGTTGAAAGTTATTTTGTTTTAGGAGATTAAAAGTTGATGACCATCCTTTTCTAGCTTGAAAGGTTTCAGCAGAGAGATCTGCAGGTATTCTAATATTCTTCCCCTTGAATGGTTTTGCTTTGTCTGGCAGCTTTCAGAATTTTCTCTTTCATATTAACTTTAGTGAAATTGATTATGATGTGTCTGGGGGATGTCTTATTCAGGTTGAGTTGTGCTGGAGTTCTGAAACTTTCTGTGCTCTGAATTTTGGAATCTCTTGGCATATTTGGAAAGTTCTTCTTCATAATCTCATGGATAAGAGACTCTGTGCCTCGTGAAGCCACTTCATCATTTTCGGGGATCCCTATAAGATGAATATTGCTTTTCTTCAAATTATCCCAGAGCTCTCTGAGAGAGTGGTCTGTTTTTGCTCTCCATTTCTCTTCTTCTTTGAGGGTTTGGGAGCGTTCAAAAGCTTTGTCTTCAATGTCAGAAATCCTTTCTTCTGTTTGCTCCATTCTGTTACAGAGGGATTCTACTGTGTTTCTAAGATCTTAGAGGGATGCAACTTCTTGTCTCAATGATTCAAAATCTTTGCTCATTTGCTCTTTGAATTAGTTGAATTCTTGGGATAACTTTTGGAATTCTAATTTGATCTTATTTGCTGTCCAGATCCTGAATTCAATTTCTGATATCTCAGCTATTTGTTTGTGCATGGGGTCTTATGCTGTTTCTGCCCCATTGATCCTAGGGGGAGTTGATCTACTCTGATTATTCATATTACCAGAGTTTTTCCTGTTGATTTCGCCTCATGATTGTTTTTCACTGTTGCCTCTGGCCATCCTCAGAGTTGGGGATGTGTCTCTCCAAGATTAGACCCCTGTGGGATCACTCTATTGTTGCTGGATCTTTGTAGGGAGTGACCTTGTGTAGTTCCTCTGGGGCTGCTCTAGCTAGGGAGTTCTGGTTGTGGAAGCAGCTCCAGTGTGTGACACACCAGATCCAGCAACAGGGTTGGGGGTGGTGCGCACGGTTCTGGGAGTGCCTGGCGCCCAGTGACTTTGGCACAGAGAACCCAAGGCTCCAGCAGTCTCTGGCCTGGAGAAGGGGTCTGCGCAGAGGCACGGAGGGCTCCTGAGGGCACACAGCTACCAGAGACCCTGGCCAGATGAACAGGCTAGTGTGGAGGCTGGGAGGACACAGGAGGGAGGATGCAGGGTTGTGTGGCTTCCGCATTTCCTGGTCAGGGAATGCGGAGGCCCGGTGGGTGCGGGTTACTGGTGGAGGGTCGCTGCACAGCTCTTATGGAGGTCTGGGCAGCACCAAGCCCAGGAGTTTGAGGTTGCTATGAGCTGTGATATCATGGCACTCTACCCAGGGCAAAAGCCCAAGGCTCCAGTGTGCCAAAACCGTCTCACTCTGCCCCTAAGGATTAAGGCTGTAAGGCAGTTCAGTCCCCACCTTTAGGCTGCTCAGTTACTATGTCACTTTGTCCCGCCTGATCCTTGCTCTGGGACCCTGAGGGCAGAGCTTGCCGGGCAGTTCTTACACAATGGCTTCCTGCGCCCAGCTCAGTGGCTCAGTCTGGGGCCCCAGACTATGCCCATAGTTCTCCACACTCCTGCTCAAGCTCTCCCCAAGGCAGCTCAACTGAGCACCAAGTCCAAGAACACCATAACAGTTCACAGGTAAGGCCTTTCCGGTATACTCACGGTTGCTGGCGTGATTAGGTCGATCAAACACATGCAACCACTTGCCAGTTTTCCACTGTTTCTGTCCTCCTCCTGGGGCTCCCTGTATCCTCAAAAGGATGATCATAGGCAGATCCCACCGGCCAGAGATGCCTAGAGTCTTGTCTCCTCAGACTCACTGTGCCCAGTTGCAGGGAAGCTGTTACTCGGCCTCCATCTTTAATCCCTCGAGAATGGCATTCTTATCCTCTGCCACTTTAGTTATCAAGGGCTCTGCCCTGCCCTGGAAAAGGTAAGCAAACCTTTACCACTTTCCACTTCCGATTCCACACTACTGCCTGAGTACGTCATAGTGCTCTGCAGGCAGGAGCCCCCTTGCTAATTTCGGCACGGTGAGGACAAACATCTGCCTTCCAAGCAGAGATACCATTGGCTCCAGCAGCTGCAGGATCTTTTACCCACCTCTACTCTTTAGAGAATTTTGGAGGTAAGACCAAGAATCTCTTGGACTTTCTTGAGCAGTATGAGTTATTCTCAGGTTCTTGTCTGGTTATCGAATGTTGCATAACAAATCACCACAAAACTTAAAGGTTCAAAATCACAACAAGCATTTGTTGTCTCATAGTTTCAGGGAGTCAGGAATTAGGGGTCCTTGGCTGGGATTATCTTAAAAACTCTAGCACCTATGCTGGGAAGACTCAAGATGCTGGGGACAGAAACAACGGGGGTTCCTGAGGTATCTGTCTACAGTCTCTCCATGTGGCCCTTCTCAGAGCATCTAGATTCATTGAATGGCAGTTGATGTTTCCCAGAGCCATTGTCCAAGAAAACACAAGCAGAAGCTCGTTGTGTTTTTTGGTGGGGAGAATGGGGGGGTGATTTATTTATTTTTTTATGTCATTATTTGTGTCTTCTAAAAAATTTCAGATTAATATGAGGATATAAAAGTTTAGGTTACATTGCTTTCCTTTCTAAGGTAAAGTTCAAGTTGTAGTTGAGCCCTTCATTCAGGAGGGCGTGCTGAACACCCTCACATTGTGCACATTAGAAGAGATTCCCCCCAATAGCCCTCCCTCTTCCCCTACCCCTCCCTCTTGTTAGACTATACTTGTATTTTTTCTTTCGTGTGAGTATGTAGTTGTTTATATTTTGGTTTCATATTAGTACGGAGTACATTGGATACTTCACCCCCACCCCCCAATCTTAAGATACTTTACTAAGAAGAATGTGTTTCAACTCCATCCAGGTAAACACAAAAGATGTAAAGTGTTTATCTTTTCTTATGGCTGAATAGTACTCCATGGTATACATATACCACAGCTTGTTAATCTATTCATGGGCTGATGGGCACTTGGGTTGCTCCATGTTTTGGCAATTGTGACTTGAGCCACAATAAACATTTTAGTGCAAATGTCCTTCTGGTAAAATTATTATTTTTTTTTTTTTCTGTTTAGTAGATACTTAGTAATGGGATTATGGGATCAAATGGAAGGTCAACTTTTAGTTCTTTGCAAATTCTCCATACTTCTTTGCATATAGGTTTTATTAGTTTGCAATTCCACCAGCAGTGAAAAATTGTTCCCTTCTATCCACATCCATGCCAGTCTCTGTAGATTTGGGCTATTCTCACTTGGGTTAGGTGATGTCTCAGGGTGGTTTTGATTTCAATTTCTGTGATAGGGACAATGAGCATTTTTTCATGTGTGTGTTGGCCATTCATCTGACATCTTCTGAGAAGTTTGTGTTCAAGTCTCTTACCCACTTATAAATGGGGTTGTTTGTTCTTTTCTTGTTGATTAGTTTCAGTTCTCTGTAGATTCTAGTGATCAGCCCTTTGTCGGATTCATAGCATACAAATACCTTCTCCTATTTTGAAGGCTATTTGCTTTAGTTGTTGTACCCTTAGCTGTGTAGAAGCTTTTTAGCTTGAGTTTCAGTTGGAAGTCACACTTCATCACTTCTCACATATTATATTCATCAAGGCAGTCACAAAAGCCTACCCAAGTTCAAGAAAAAGGGACATGAACTCCACCATATGATGGGAAGAGTGTTAAGGAATTGCAAACATTTTAAAAGCCACAATAAGCACCATTGCCTTTGGGTCTGTGGATAACTCTGAACCATTGTTTTTCACATATCAGAAATTACATTCTTTCAAACAGCAGGATTCCTGACGCTGCTGTGTGGCATGCTCTGTTGCCAGCACGTAAATGTGTTACAGAACAGAAGGGAGGGACATTTAGCCTGGACACCAGAGTCCCCATGCTGGCTCGGGATCAGACATGGAACTAATAGTGCTTCCTGCCTGGTCCAAGGAAGGCCTCCATAGATTGCTGTGTGAAGTGTTAATTTCTGCATCAAGCCTACAAACTCCAGGCAGACTATGAGCCCTGGCAGCTGGTTACACTCACCACTCCCTGCCCGCACTTCCAGTAGGCACAGGGCTGAGCATATATTGTACTGGGGCACATCACATCAAACGTGGGGCCTGTCCTGAGCAGCACATGTCCACTGCTAGGAAAATGAGGTTGGCCAGGCTCAGTCATGAGATAAAGAGCAATTAATGCTCTTGAATGATGGTGGAATTAGAGGTGCCAGTGGTAGCACCAGAGTTTCTCTATGTGGCTCGAGAGAGGACCTAGGAGTTTGTTTGTCTTAATGTTGCTTTTGCATGAAAGAATCCTATTTTTATTTAGATTGTATGCTTATTGGGGATGACTTTGAGGGTGGAAGCTAATGGATATCTTGGGCACTAAAGGCCCATTCAAGTCACCCACTGGTACCATTACTTGAGCCAGCACGGTGTTCTGAAAATCATGCTGCAGCTTAGGAAGCCCAATAACCTACTAGCCAAAGTTACAGGCCTCAGACCTCCCTACCTTCCCTGCTCCTTGTCAATCTCGGGATCCTCATCACATCTGCCTCTTGGCAGGCTGCTTCCATTACTGGGGGAAGCTGTGCTTCTGTACCAGGAGAGTGTCTTCACAATGTTACACAGACCTGTGGCCTTGCTGAACAGGTATGCTTGAGGGTGAGCCTAAGACTCCTTGACTCCATTGACACCGTCTGTGTTGAGAGTTCATATGACCCTCTACTTCCCTTTAGGAACAACCAATGTTCTTTGTCACGAAGAAGAATACAAACTGTTCACAACTGACTGCTGCATCTAGAGAATTCCTCTTCAGGCTGGCATCCAGTGCCCTGCCTCTGATATCTATATCTAGTTTTTGGCGTCTCAATCTCTACAAAATTGTATCTTTAGAAGGTAGGGAATATTATCTAAATCATGGTGCATGATATGGTCAAAATGGGTGTGTCCCACCCAGATTCACTTGTTAAAAGCTGATCATCAAAGTGAGGGTCTTACAAGGTGGGGCATCTGTGGGTGATTAGGTCAGGAGAACTCCACCCTCATGAATGGGATTAATACCCTTATAAAAGAGGCCCCCAAGAGCTGCCTTGCCCTTCCAGCACATGAGAAGACACCACCTGTGAGAAAGCAGGACTCTCACCAGGTACCAAATTGGCAGACACCCTGTTCTTAGATGTCCAGGCCTCTAGAATTGTGGACATTGTTGTTGTTTATAAGCTACCCAGTTTATGGTATTTTGTTACAGCAGGGCAGCTCACCTGGACAAAGGCAGAGTAATAAACGCAAAGCCACATCTCAGGTGTGCCTCTGTGTCTGACAGTGACTGTGGCCTTCACCTTGTCCCAGCAGTTTTCTGAATGCCAGTAAGTGGAAGGCCAAGAACTTACAGACCTGCATGATGCCACGCCTGCAGACAGGTATTTCATGGAGCTTCCACTTTTCATGTGCCTGTATGTTGAAAAATATATAAAAATAAGGGTATGTCTGTGATCTACTGAAGTAAAGAAAAGATCCTGGTCTACTGGGAGACAGTTGACCTCAAGCTCTGCCCTGCCTTCCAGAGAGCTGTGGGCATCTCTTTCTTAGCAACCTGTGAGCCATTCTTGGTGCATTTGTTAGGAATAGCCTAGGGCAAGGGCTGTGGTGATGTATGATCACAATTTGGTGCCTAAGAGCAAGAGAAACTTATTGTCACAGGTTTGAAGGCTGGAAGTCTGAAATCAAGGTGTTGGTGGGGCCACGCTCCCTTCAAAGGTCCTAGGGGAGAATCCCCCCTGCCTCTTCAGAGCTGCAGGTAGCTCCAGGGCTTCCTTGGTGTCCCTTGAATTGTAGCTCTGCCTTTGCTCTCACTCCAGTCTCTGCCTTTGTCTTTACACTGACTTCTCTGTGTGTCTTCTTCTCATGTAAGAATACCAGTTACTGGATTGGGGTCCAATCTTAAATCCAAGATGAGACCGTATTTCCAAATAAGGTCACATTCTGAGGTTCTGGATGAATATGAATTTGGGGGACACGAATGTCTTCCCACCACTTAAAAATTCTCCTTGTGGCTTCCCAGGACTGAAAAAAAATTTTTTTATTATGTTAGTTAAATATTCAAACATGAAACTCTCTGTGTTTATATCTCCTTTGCAAATACAGACCAAAACCAATTTTCCTATAGCATGCAAATAAAACATTGAAATAAATATATTTAAAATAATATATTTATATATTTATAATAATAATAATATGACAGATGACATTTTTCTGCGATTAAATTGTCCTTCACTCGTGTGAGTTGCACTGTCTACTGCAGTACACATTCTTTGAAGTCTGGCTTGCCAATATTACCACTAATTTCTTTCATCACTTGTGAATTTGGACTCATATAGCTCTCCACTGATTTGTTCTCTGGGTACAAATGTGTCCTCTACTTACTTACACAAATTCATTCTCTCAAATCACATGGCAACACTAAGTTAATAGGTGTTGACCAGAAGATCCAAAATAATTGTATGTGAATTCTTTAAAAACTACCATTGAGCCATGCACAGTGGCTCACGCTTGTAATGCTAGCACTTTGGGAGACTGAGGTGGGTGGATTGCTTGAGGTCAGGAGTTCAAGACCAGATTGAGCAAGAGCAAGGCCCCATCTCTACTAAAAACAGAAAAACTTGCTGAGTGCCTGTAGTCCCAGCTACTCGGGTGCCTGAAGCAAGAGGATCTCCTTAGTAAGCCCAAGAGTTGGGGTGGCTGTGAGCTAGGATGATGCCATGGCACTCTACCTGAGGCAAAAAAGTGAGGCTCTGTCTCAAAAAAGAGAAAAAAAGAAAGAAAGAAAAAAAAAAACAAGAAAAAAATAAAGGCTGGGTACAGTGGCTCATTTCTGTACTCCTACCAAACTGGGAGGTCAAAGCAGGTAGATTGCTTGAATTCATGAATTTGAGACCAGCCTAAGCCTATTTTCTACTAAAAATAGAAGAACTAGCTAGGCTTTGTGGCAAGCGCCTATGGCAACAGCTACTCCAGAGGCTGAGGCAAGAGGATTGCCTGATCCCAAGTGTATGAGGTTGCTGTTAACTATGATGACAGAGTAAGGCTCTGTCTCAAAGGAAAAAAAAAAATAGCCATTATTGAAACAACCTCCAAAGTTAAATGCTTTTTTCTAGAGAATGTAGACATCCACATGTGGTCCTTATTCTGAGAAAACTGATGTTTGGCCTTAAATCGCATGAAGTCTTGGCATGGATTCTCTCCATCCAATTTGTAACAGCATCTTCTGCAGACTAAGCCCCAAAAATATCATTTAGAAAACCAGGAATGGAGTAGCTGAACTAAGTTACGTTTAGCAAGGACAGCTCAAGGTTTCAGCTTTTGTATCCACGAACCTGCAGTAGAAGCTCACTTTTTACATTATCAGCTAATTTCCTAGGATTTTCTAAGCCCAGCACTTGGGTCCTGAGATTCCCACTTTTCCTATCAACACAACAAAAAGGTGATGAGCTATCACTGGTTGGCTGCCAGCCACCAAACCAAAATCCTGAGAACTGCAAGTCCTCATTTCTATTTTGGCTTACCTGGATCTAGCCTTCCCTAACCCTAGGGACTGATGACTGTGGTGTCTGGGAGGGAATGGGAGGAATGTTCTGCATCTGCACTGTTTTGTCTGTTCGCTTCCCACCCCACCTTCCTCTCCACAGTGAGCATCTTGGAGTTTGGTAATGGTCATGAAATGCAGGCTGGGCTTGTTGTATTACCTCATGCTTGGTCACAATGATGGTTACAAAGGGAGAGCATGTTATACACCCCAATCAGAGTCTTGCCCCAAGAGTTTTCTTACTGGAAGTGGAAGAAAGGAGCTCCTTCCCTCTCTGATCACTATGACACCCAGGCAGATGTGAGTCCAGAAGAAACTCATTTCTAGTTTCATGGAGAACTCAGTCTGAGAGTATAAAGTAGATAGAGATCAAAGCCAGAGAAAAAGATTTGTGATGGTGCTCCAGTGTGGGCTCCAGACACCCTATTGCAACCCAACTTTGTTCTTCCTGAAGCTTTGTCAAAGGAGTTATAAAATTCCTCTTTCTCACATAAGCCACTTAACTTTGGATATCTTGTCCTTTTTAACCACAAAGTGTGACTGATTCATTTTATTAAAAAAAGATACCATTTAGTCAACCTCTAACCCTCCCTCTACTTCTAAAAGAAGCAGATTTCCTATCCTGTCAGCAATCTTGAATCACATTAGGATCTATGTTATAATTTTCTGTGGGTTGGGAGAGTTTCTGGAGATTTGGATTCCTAGGAATAGATCTCACTACATCTTGCAATAATTCCCTTTGTTCCAAGAAACTATGATGGATTTTTTGGTACATAAAACTTAAGGCAATCCCCTATTGTTTTATGAGCAAAATCATGCAGTGCTTAAATCCGTAAAAGTCATAGTATCAGAAGTAGTAGCAAGGAATCGGGAGGTGGCTGATCGGAGCCTCGTGGGGAATTGACTCTTCTCTTATTTTCAATCCTATTGCTCTGGACACCTGCCCAAATCCCTTCTCTACACTTGACTCCAGGAGTGAAGCACAGGGCCCCACCTAAGTCAAGGGAAGGTAATCTAGTCAAATCCAGTGAGACTTTGGTTGGTACTTTTAGAAAAATAGCATTCTGTCTTCAACATTGGGTTTAGACGTGAGGAGATAGATGGCTGCAGCTGCTGGGACCAGCTCTGTGCTATGAAGAGAGCCTTCCTGAGAATGGCTAACATCACTGGATCCATTGCCTTAAGCCACACCTGAAGTTTTTTGTGTTTTTTTGTTTTTTTCATTTGTAGGGGGACATAAAGTAACAATGCAATAGTCTTAATGATATATGTTAGAATACTTAAAACCATGTTCAAGATACAAATAAGTCTCCTTTAAGGATCAGATTATCTGTGATTAAAAATCTAATGACTGGAGTCTGCATCATTTAAAACAGCAGAAATGAGCCCACCCACCCCCCTTTTATCTTTGATTTCCACATATATTATGATCTTGACAGCTAAAATAGCTGGAAAAAAAATCTATCCTGCCTATTATAATATCAGAGGGTAGCAGAAACCACACTGTGTGCTATTCTCATAGTAAGAACAGAGGCAAATTGTCATCATCATGGTGGTTGAAATTATCACAACTACTTATTAACAGTTCTTGGGTCAGGGGTTGTGCTAGTATGTTGCATAATCACCCTTAATAGGTATTGTTCTAATTTGGAGTGTAGATGAGGAAATTAATAATATGAAGATGGTTTAAAAGCTATCTAGATGGTGAGCAGTAGTTAAATGTGAAGGCAGATTTGTCTGACTCTAAACCTATGCTCTGCTGTGTTTTCCGTGTTTCTGTTCCCATTGCAGAGCTTGACTGAGATTCAGAGCCATCCCCAACATACCCCACAAGAGAGGTGTCTAGTACTCCATATTGGTCACTTTAATGCCTAGGAGGATACCTTCACCAAAGTTCTTGGACTCTTTCAGACCATCACCCCAATCCTGGTGGGTCAATATGGACCATTGAAACATTAACCATGACCCTCTAGTGCAGCGGTTCTCAACCTGTGGGTGACGACCCTTTTGTAACAATGAAAATACATGGCTATATTAGGAAGGTTGAGAACCACTGCCCTGGAGCTTTCGATGGCTCTGCTTTGGACACATGTGCTTTTGACACATAACACTTAAGACATCTGTGTCCACATTCACCAAGTCTTGATCTACTATGGGCCATCTCAGCCACTCCATTCCTAGTGAACTATCACAATGGCTTTATCACAGATATGCCCACCAGCCAGTTTTGTGGTGGTAAATACCAACTATAATCTCAAGTCTTCTTCCTCTGACCTAGCTCTCTTTTACTTTAGCCATAGTTATTTGTTCATCAAAGACACACGAGTTCTATCTGATACTGAAAATGATCTACACCACATCTCAAAGTCCCAAAGCTGCAGATGCTGATGTGGATGTGGACAGAAGGGAATACTCTTCTACTGTTGGTGGGACTGCAAACTAACACACCCTTTTTGGAAAAAAGTAAGGAGAATCCTCAATGAACTCAAAATGGCTTTTTATTTGCTCCTGCAATCCCATTTCTGAACATCTGTCCAGGAGGAAAAAAATCATTTTATCATCAGGACATTTGCACTAGATTGGTTATTGTAGCTCCATTTATAGTCTCCAAGATGTGGAAACAACCCAAGTGCCCATCAACCCTTGAGTGGATTAATAAAGTATGGTATACACGCACCATGGAATACTATTAAGCCATAAAAAGATGGAGACTTTACATCTTTTGTGTTAACCTGGACAGAGTTGGAGAATGTTCTCTTTAGTACTGTATCGTAAGAATGGAAAAGCAATTATGCAATGTACTCAATACTAATATGAAGCCAGTAGACAAACTGTGAGCATGCCCACACAAGAGAAAAACTCAATTTAATTCAAGTTGGTGGGGAGAGGGGAGGAGGGAGGGCGATTGCTGTATTCCCACCTAATGGGCACAAAGTAAGGGTATATGGCACATCTCCTGGGTGTGGGACACAACTACAACAGGGACTTCACCTTAAAAATGCAAGCATTGTAATCTAATCATTTGTACCCTCATATTAATCTAAAATAAAAACAAACAAAATCAAAAAACAAACTTTAAAAAAAAAAAAAAAAGACAGCGACTTACAGTTTATACTCTGGCTTTAAAGAACACATTTGGCTGACATCCACTACCCATAGCCAGATGGCCAAAGTGTATCAAATCCGTTCTGAAAAATGCCTCTGCTTAAATATCCATGTCTTTGCTTCATCCCTTCTTTCTGCTTTGTGATCTCATTTCTTATATTAAACCCCTGATTTTGATGTTTTAGTCAGTTCTTGTTCTTTTTTTCTCAGACCTGACATGTTGTCGTATATTGGGTTTTATTTTATTTTTATTCTATTATATATATATTTTTTGAGACAGTCTCACTTTGTTGCCCTGGTTAGAGTGCCGTGGCATCATAGCTCATAGCAACCTCAGACTCCTGGGCTCAAGCTATTCTGGCTTAGCCTCCCAAGCAGCTGGGACTATAGGTTCCTACCACAACATGCAGCTAGTTTTTCTATTTTCAGTAAAGAAAGGGTCTCACTCTTGTTCAGGCTAGTCTCAAACTCTTGAGCTCACCAATCCACCTGCCTCGGTCTCCCAAAGTGCTAGGATTGTGGGCATGAGTTACTGCTTTTTAAAAATGGTCCTTGAGTTTTTAAAATGGTCACTCCATCATAAAAACAGATGGAAGCATGGTGGTTGTCAGTGCCTGCAGAGGGGGAAAAGGAAATTGCTGTTTAAAGGATTTTGAATTTAGGTTTTGGAAGATAAAAATGTGCTGGAGATGTGATTCACAGCTATGTGACAAAATATTGCTGAACTGTATACTTAAAGTGGTTAAGATGGTAAATTTTATGTTGGGTGTTTTTTCTACCAACTTAAAAAATTATTTAAAAAAATTTTTTTAAGCACCCAGGAAAAAAATGGTCCCTCCATCCAGACTTTTTCTGAGAGACTCCAACTGATTTTCTACCATAAGGCACAAATTAGAATTGATTTTAAAGGAAGTTGACATGGTAATCTGTAACCATATCAGATCATCTGACTCAACTTTTTTCTTTTCTTTTTTTTTTTGCAGTTTTTGGCCCGGGCTGGGCTTGAACCTGTCACTCCGGCATATGGGGCCTGTGCCCTACTCCTTTGAGCCACAGGTGCTGCCCATCTGACTCAACTTTTATATAACAAAGATGTGAGTTGTTTTTCAGTTGCCATGGACCCTAAAGATGACGGTCACATAACCTGAGAATTCCCAGATGAATCAAGCGTACAATCATGGGTGCAGCGGAAGAGCTCGGACACTGGAGCAGGGACCGAATTAAGAAGCAGACACTCACCCAATGCCAAGATCCAGGATCTAATCAGATTGAGGCCTGGTGTCACTGCATTGCTGGATCCAGTCTGATCATGCCTCATTACCCTACACCTATAAAACCAGTACAGTTCCCAGCCTGGGGAGACAGATTTGCCAGTTGCATTGGGAAATGAGCCCCTTGACTTCTGGGTAACAGTTCATTCCAACACAGAATTGTGTTGATGTTGGTGAGAGCTATAATCAGAATTCACTTAGTACTTGTATTACCTGTTCCCTTGAGTTACTCTCTTAGATGAAAATATATGTTTTGATGTCTGGATCACCCCAGTGACACCTAGATCACTGATTTTCAAACTTTACCATGCAATTAACAATCATAGTTTTATTATAAATGAATAGTCCAAGGCTTACTCTAGACCTAATTTAATTAGATCTCCTCTGGGACAGAGGCCCAGAAAAAGGCATGTTCAGTAAGCTGTCTACATTACTCTAATACAGGGTGTCATTGGACCATGACTTGAGAAATTCTGCTTTAGAAGATATGCCGATTTTAGGAAAAGAACAAAATGTTTAATCTTATTTTTTCTCTTATGGCTCAAGCTCAGAGCTTTACACTTAGTAGGGACTTAACTATAGTTGAAAAAATACAGTAAAAAAATAATTTGCTAAACTCATTGTTAAAGAAAATACAATTTGTAGCATGTGGTTTCTTTCAGAATTAATCCATTAATATTTGATACGTGTGCAAGCCATATAATAAGGAGATATAATGTGACGCTAGTTCCAAAAATGTGGCTTTAGTGTTTAGTGTTTTGAAATGCAGACTCTTTGATGCTCTGATCTCATATAGCTCTGAAGTAATTTCCTTCATAAACTTTTACTCTTTCTTCAACTTCTAAATGGAAATGAAGCATTCCTCCTTTCAATCTGATTTACAGCTTTTAATCTATGTTCTTAATGAGGTATTAGAGAACATTTGTAATGTATTTTACTGTGCAGTCTGTCCACACAGCCTGAGAATATATGTTTAGAATTCCATATACTTTAGAATTTAATTTTTTTCCCTGAAGAAAAAGAAAAGTTAATTGATCTAATAAGCAACCAATTTGGAGTTAGTTGCCTTATTTAGATTAAATTCATAATTTTATTTTTAGTGGAGTCCTTTACATGTATGACATCACAACGAAGTAATGGCAGTCTATAAATTTCTACTTAGAAATAAAAAGATAATTTTGTCTTCATGTTCTGGAGGATGTTTGCCTATCAGGTGGGTGGCAGATATATGACTACGCAAGCCCATTCTAACCCTGAAAGTGTGAATTTACACTGTCAGAGTAACTTCTTGATGTGCTCAATATTACTCAGATGTAATGCAAAATATAATTTGTTCCCCACAGAGAACACAGCTTTTAGCTCAACATTTGCCTGTACAACGTGAAGTTCATAATGGTTTTGTCTATGTGTATTTTAAAAATGACATCATGCTTTATAAATATAAACATTCAAATGGAAATTCAAAAAATGGATCAGAAAGTTACACCCTGATAGATTGGGCTTTGAACTTTCCTAAGGGACCGATCTAGTATATATTTTCTTTCTTCCCTGTATTGTGCTATTAAAATGTCAACAATAATGCAGTGGTGATCATGATGCTTTGTATAAATACAGCCAAGATTTGTGGCATTCCAAAATGTCTTGAGAAGCTTTGAAGGGCAAGTCTGAAGCTTAGAGCTCTAAGGACTTCAGAGATGGAGCCGGAGGACTTTTGGGTTACCGAGTTGCTCAGGAATGTGTAATGCTAGAGAGATGACTTGATTTTGATCAAGGTGGAGCACTTCTCACTGGTTTGAAAGAGGAAAAATGGAGTTATTTTATCTATCTTGCCTTTGGGTAGTACTGTCCCTACTGTCCATTAGTAACCACCTGGTCTGACGTGTCCTTACATCTTCTTTCTAGATCAGTTACCCATTGTGGCAGACAGACTCTGGGCAGCCTGCCTGGCCCCCTCTTCACAGTCACGTCCTCTGCTCCCACACCCCTGGGGATGTGCAGGACATGTGACTTGCTACTACACAACAGAATGCAGCAAAGTAACAGGATGTGCATCATTATCTTACATGTGACTATAAAACATCTTGACAGGAGACTCTGTCCTGTAGCCGGCTTGGCTAGACATGGATTAGCTGAATCCACTGCTAATGGACTGGGTCCATTGCAGTCTTAAAAGGCTGCAATCAAGGTGTTGGCTGGGACTTTGGTCTTCTGAGGCTTGACTCGAGAAGGATCTGCTTCCAAGCCCATGTGGTTGTTGGCACCATCCAGATCCATGCAGACTGTCAGATTAGGGGCTTCAGTTTTTCTTGCTGGCTGTTGGAGGGAGGCTACTCTCAGCTGCTTGCCATGCAACCCTCTCCATAGACAGCTCACAACACGGCAGCTTGTTTCTTCAAAGCCAGCCAGGGACAGAGAGTATCTTGGTCATGCTGGACACATCCGAAAGACTCAGTTATTTTAACTCTTTACATCTAATTAGGGCAAATTTTCACCCCATAATTTGTGTTAGAGTTCTAAAGTTTATGGTTGGTTCACTCTGCCAATATCAATATAAAATCAGTTTAAGCTTTTTTCATGAATTGTATAATTATGTACATCGGGGGATTATAGAGTATATTGACCCTATTGTGAATTCAACCCAATCTATTGTCTAAGCAAGGAACCTATCTAAAAGATTAATTTAGTAAACAACCTACTGACTGCTTAACTTTTTACTAGACAAGGATGACTGCCAAAACAATAAATTTTAATTGCTGTTGGATAAATCAATTTCACTGCCCTCCTCCTTCCCCTCCTTCCTTCCCTCCTTCCTTCCAAATGTTGCACAAAATAGGGTAACAGACACCATTGCTCTGGTAGCCTACCTTTGCTGTCATGTGCTGTCCCTACAATGGTCTGTTTTCTTGCTTGTATGTTTTACTCCCAGCGATAGTTTTGCTTCTTCTGTAGCTTTACAAATCTTACGATTGAATCCAAGGGCTTTTCCCAAAGGAGCATGAAACTGACAGAAAGAGCAAAAGGAGTATCTGTGTTTCAGAATCAACAGGAAAACTTTTACCACAACAGCAATGAGACTTTCCTTTAGTTATTATGACATCAGATTTCAGCTTGACCAAACTGAACACGCTTTCTTTAGACTTTATTGTTGGAAAGTCTTAAGATTTTTTTTTTTTTTTTTTTTGTACATGGTGGAAAGTAGTGCTGTTTTATTTTAGGGGCATGGCAAAGAGACAGAATACTAACAGAGGCCACAGCCAAATGTGGCAAAGGCAGTCTGGTTTCGATTTTCCCACTGAGCTTTACCAAGGCCAGGCTTCTCCTGGGAGACATGTGAACTCTTTTATTTGTGCCAGGATTTTTGTAATTTTTCAAGGTGTCTTTAAAATTATGTTTACTGAGAATTAGGCTAAGTAAACTACTGATGAACACAAATTGATTTTAATTAAATTAATGGAAAAGTTATATTTATATCCAAGTTTCCCAGTTCCTTCAAAGAGTGGTTAACTTTTCTATTTTATGAGGTAGAACTCCTCCCTAGCTTTCAACCATCTTTCCAATGTTTCTGCTAAAATTTAGAGACCCATCCTTAACTTGTGTTCTTGTTAGGAGTCATTCCAGCAGTTCTGGTTTATTTTCATTAGTGTGATACAATTCAAGTCCAAGGAACACAGTGCACACCCCACAATTTGTTTACCATCTAGAGCTTCTGTATTTTGTGGACACAGATAGGCTATTATTAAAGATACCTGATTGGCACACAGGCTCTGAAACATATGATGCATTTAGCTTATTTGAACAATAATATACAGATTTCCTTCGTGTTTTCTTTGAGGAATTTTGCTTAGGTTTCCCCTACATTGTATGTATTGAAAATTTTTTAGGTGACTAAAATTTTAAAAAATGACTTTTCCTCCACCTATAAAACCAAAATAATTGAAGAAAGTTGAACATTACCTTTCCTGACAAGGCCTTTGACTTTTTCCCTGTTGCCTTTTGAGAGAATCTGTCATTAACTTTAGATTAAGAGTACAGAGTCTCTCTGTTCTCATAAATGTTTCAATGCTTCATCTAGAGGTTGGCTACATGGGGAGCCCTATGCAGTTATTCTTTTTGAGAAGTGACATATTTCCCCAGAAAAAGAGAAGGAACATTTCCAGAGGACAATGAAAGAAGCCGGTGAATGTACTTGGAATTTCTTAGAAGCGTTCATTCTTCTCACATGGGAGCTTGGTTTGCTCTCAGAAACATATTACCCCTTTGCCAGCAGCTTCGTGCCAAAGTCAACTCGCGCACCTTTCAGCCCCTTCAGTACACTACAGCTGTTACCTCCTGCCCACCGGCACCTCCTCTCTCTGCCATAACAAGGAAGTCATTCACTTTCATTCTCTCCTTTTCTCTCTCCCTGCTCCACCCACTTCTCTCTCTTTCTTTCTATAAAGAAATCTGTCCCTGGGTTATGGACACTGACACTCCTGCTTCTCCCTCACCAGCTTTGCCTGCGCTCATCGTCCAAGCTATTTCTTCTATTCACAGGGCCCTTGCCTTAAGTCCAAGGATGGACAAAGAATGACCCTGCCAGAAAACAATAATCAAATCACTAAACAAAAATAGGGATTGGGACATTTTGTTTCCATTAGAACTTTTTAATTTATTTTTTCACTGTTTACTTTGTTTTTGCCTTACTTCAGGCAGCTCAAAATTTTCAGAGATACATGTTAGTAAAATGTGCTTTCAATTTATCTGATTGATCATGACTATTCACAATGTGTGAGCTCCGTCACCTCTCTCTTAATACCATCAGCTTGTTCTTTCCACGGTTTGCCTCCCCTTGAATAGCTTCTCCAGAGTAAACAGGAAATTAGCGTTCTTAACATTATGTGGAAAACTCTTCTAGTCTTCTAGATAGAAATTATTGGCATAAAAAGCATTTAAAATGTTTTGTGATGCTTACATTTAAATAACAACCTACTATCTTACATTCTCTTTAGAAGGTGTGATATTAATAAATAAGCACACAGAATAATTTCATAGACCCATGTTTCTCATACTTCAGTGAGAATCAGAATCACCTGGAGTTGCTCACCTGTGCCCCACCCCCCAGAGAGTCCGGGGCAGGTGCTACTGCTGCTAGGGAGCTCTAGACTGTCCTTCAGGTAGCCCCTCTGACGGAGAGATCCTTGAGCTAGCCCCATCCTCCTTCTCAAAGTGTTACCCCAACATAAAGAACAGCTTGTTGACAGACAGTAGGGGTCGAATGAGAAAGGGAGAGAGATGATAGATGAACAGGTGATTGATAGATAATAAATATCTAATGAAATGTATAAAGGATCTTATGTGATAAGTTTTAAAAATTCTGTCTTTAAAATTAATGTTTTTTTGAAAAACAAGTATCACACATACTTCGTACCAAATTGATACTAGTAGATTAACAACTACATGCTCACCTGAGAGAAAAACTCAGTTAAATTCTAGAGGGGGGAAGGGGTTGAACAAGTTCCCACCCAACAGGTATATCATACGGGTATAGGGCACACTACCTGGGTGAAGGACACAGCTACAACTTGGAGTCTAACCTTACAAAAGCAAACTGTGTAACCGAATTGTACGTGCCCCCATATTAATGTGAAATTAAAATAAATAAAATTAATATTTTTAAAGCATGGTATACATAGTATAACAATTAAAGGAGCACAAAATAAACCACCCCCCCCCATTTCAGAGCTACACTCCTATTTTGCAAAATCAGCCATATTGAAGTATCTGCAGGAAATAACTTATAGTGAAACTAAGACCATAAGAAATTTAAGAAAACTTTGAGTATGGTGCACACACCAAAGCTCAATTGTTTGAGGCCAGATTTTCTTTAGCTTGTTTATAGTATTCATTGGAAAGAAACATATGCACACATGCACAAGACTGCTTTCTGAAATCAAGTACATTTCCTGCCTTCTTTCCGCAGCACTCTTACAACCAACCTATTTATAGCCCAGGAAAGGAAAAAGCTCCCCTGGAGGCAGGAAAACCAAGTTCGGAAAGAATAGGAGGAAGTGTGCCTGCTATTTAGCCAAACAACCTTTAATTCATTGAGCTCAAAGCTTAGCAGCTTCACTGTCCTCGTTAGACGCAAACAGCTTGCAAGTTTTGATTATTTTTTTCTCTCCCCACTTTTGAACTGGATTTGGGCAATAGAGATGATGGCAGCGTTTTAGAAGAAAGAACAGGAACCTCTAGGTGTACGTGGAAGAGAAACTTGCTAGGAGTTGATGAATGAAAAGAAAAAGACGATTCAATCTGGAGATGAACTTTAAATGACTGCATGCCCACAAAAGATGGTAAGTGTCATGTTTAAGTCTATTATTGGGTCTTAATGCATATAGCCATAGACAGTGGATATGATTTGAGGGCAGGTTCCTCATGTAACTTTTCAATGAGCGTTTATGTCAGAAGAAGTGTAGAAATCAGCCCCAGAGATGATATATTCAGCATTTAACTATTTCTTTAAAAGAGTAGTTGTTTCTGAAGATAAATTAATTTCCACTAACTTTTTTCAGTTTCATTATCATCAGGAAATTAGATGATAATTAGATTAAATAGTTTCGTTGATGATCACTTTAAAAAAAACTCTTGTCTTGATATTTGCCTGTTTGTCCATCCTTTTCAAAGTGCTGATTGATTAATAAACCATCTACCATTTTTTGATCAATACTGATTTAGATTATCTTTAATAAATAGGCCCTCAAATCAAATATACAATTAAAGGAGCACAATTTTTAAAAGAAAAATTATTTTTAACTAAAATTTAAATTTTGTGTAAAATTAAGGTGAGATAAACTTTTTTAATGCAAAGAGTCTTCTTTTGGACAGTCATTTTCGAACAGAGGAGAACCTTCTAGAAACACACAAAAATGACACTGAACAGTTTCCAGGGACGCAAAGTGTTCATAGTGATTATTTACGTTTAAATTATAATTTCAAAACACTCCTTCAACATTTATCCTCTGAGTGCCTTGAAAAATGTCACCGGGTTTAGGAAATGATAAGGCCAAAAGAAAATGGATTAAATCCAAGAACAGTTGATGCTGCCCACAGAAAACTTGGAAAGCTCCTAGGGACATTCTGAATTCTTTTAACATTCTTTGCCATTAAACAAGCACATTTGTTTAAATGATGCACCGTATTTGCCTGCGCTGCTGATAATGTCCACATTGTGTCTTGGAGAAACTTGATTAATGGCACCATGATGACTAACAAAGGGAGAGGGTTCTGGTGGATTATTGAAGAGGAAGAGCAGAAGGAAATGGGTTGCTGTTATTTCGGTTTATCCCTGGTTGAAATTGGTATGTTTAGAATCTGTTGCATGAAGATAGCAAAGCTGGGAGCCAGACAAGCTGAGCCATCCAGAGCCAGGGCGGGCGGCCAGGACTCAGCGCTGGCTCAGTACGGATCCCACTGGCTATCCTCTTTCCTGGGAGAATTTAAGGGTTACTTTTTCTGATTAGATAATCATAATTCCTTTCATGGAAACTGTTGGAAAGTATAATATGCTTGAATAGCAAGAACATGATTTCTCAGCTGAACTTAAGTCGCAAGAAAAAAGCAGCACATGAAACCAGTCTGGATAAAGATGATAGAGCTGAAGGAACAAGTAAACCCTCAGCACTTATTCCCGGCACATTCCAGTGCTGCAGGATCAGCTCTGAATCCATTTCATCACTTCCCCAGCGTGAGACCTAAGGTCACTTAATGAACCACCACTCTAAGGGGCTTTAGTGATTGGGGTGTTGCTTATGGTAATCCTGATTTCTGTTAATGTTGAACTCGTTTGAACCCTTACAGTTTCGAAACGGCTTTCCTATTTGAAACATTCATATGTTTGCATTATGAAGGTAAAAATGTCTTAACACTTTTCAATTTTTTTTTTTTTTTTTTTTTTTTTTGATGACACAGTCTCACTTTGTTACCCTCAGTAGAGTGCTATGGCATCACAGCTCACAGCAACCTCAAACTCTTGGGCTTATGCAATTCTCTTGCCTCAGCTTCCCAAGTAGCTGGCAGTACAGGCATCCACCACAACACCTGGCTATTTTTTAGAGATGGGATCTTACTCCTGCTCAGGCTGGTCTCAAACTCCTAAACTCTGGCAATCCACATGCCTTGGCCTCCCAGAGTGCTAGAATTATATGTGTGAGCAACCGCACTCAGCCCCACTTTTCAAGATTTAAGAAAAATAGATAAAATTTTGAGTTATATATATTATCCTGATAACATAGTTTTTTACCTGTAGAAGTGCCGTTGATGGTCATTGATTTCCAGATGACCGTAGATGCTTGTATTTGCAAAATGCCACTTATTTAAAAATAGGGTTCTTGGGAATTACTTAATAGTGCCACGGGTTTCTTTCTATATTTTCAAGCTCCTGAGAGTATTTTAAATTAGAGTTAGTGAATCTTGAAAATAATTCATCAATTTTTTTAGCTTTTCTATTAATTAAATGGAACTGTATTGCCCCATTTCCAGTATAACTCTTACAATCACCGTATTTTTATAGTTTACAAAGTATAGCCAGCCCTGGACCTCCCATTTAAATATACAAGTAAAACAGAAATTTAGATGTCATGAAATAGGATCTACAACTTGTGAGATGTGTTGGAGGGTGCTGAGGAAACAGGCCAAGGCCGTAGTCACAGCCACACTTATTTGCCATTTGGACGAATGTTGGGTGAGGGAGAGGAGGTTACCTTTGAGTTTTGTGTGTCTACAGGCACCTTAAGTTTGGATTAATGGGTGCTGGAGATCCCTTTTTTCCTACCCTCTCATCCCCTCACACCCTGTGTTACAGGTTACCAAACACAACCGCACTTTCAAAGCATATTTATTATGTTTTCTAATTTATAATACAATCTCTACCCTTGATAAACACAACATGAAGCTGGAGAAAGGGAAGTATATAGGACACAGGCTTCCTATATCTGGAGCCAGATTAACAATGTAGACCACAAATTCCATGGCAGGAAGTCCTGATCTTGGTGGGCTTCGTGCAGGTATGAGGTTGACCGGGGCCTTGGGAGGCAGAAGGAGATCTGGCAGGTGCAGAAAGAGATAAGAACATACAAGGAAAGAACGGAGATGTGAGCACGGGCAGAGATGGAAAGGGGCCTGGTGTGCCCAAGGAAGAGGGTTGCCAGATGACATGCAGGATGCCCAATTCAATGTGAATTTCAAATAAACAACAAACACATTTTAGCATAAGTGTGTTCTAGGGCATGGGTGTGTATGAGGCCTATCGCATGGGACATACTTATACAAAATATTATTTGTTGTTTGTCTGAAATTCACACTTAACTAGGTGCCTTGTATTTTTACTACCCAAACCTGACACCCCTACCCAGGCACTGGGAGTTGACCAGCTTGATGTGAGCAGGGGAACTAATAACCCACGGAGCAGAAGTGTCTGGAGGAGGCTGGGTCAGACGTGGCAGGACTGCAATGCCAGGCTGAGGGGTTTGAAATCTAAGACAGTGGGAGCCACTGAGGGGGTACAATCTACCCATCCGAGGCAGGCCTTTCTAGGGCAGAGAGTGTGTGACTGAGGCCTGGGTGCTGAGAAAACAGCGAGGAACCAGGCACATTTCAGAACAATGTGACCTGTTTTGTAAACTAATCAGGCTTGGTTATAGGAGGAGAGCAAGTGTGATGAAGACGTCATGTTTTATGGTCCATTTAAAGAAATGGCCCAAAAGGCAGCAGCAGGTCTCTGCGGAGGAGATGAAGATTTTGGTTCTGATGTGTTAAATTTGAGGTGATGATGCAATGGTCAGGTAGAAATAGTTAAGTGAAATGAGAAACAGCTCAGGAGGCAGGAGAGGACTGAAAATCATTGACTACAGGTTGAGTCTTTTGTCTCCATGATCTCAGTCCATGCTCATAAGCACCTGTCAGCAGGTTCCATTGCTGGCTACCTTTTGTAGATGGGAAAAGTGTAGGTCAGGGAGGTTAATGGGCCCATGCTTACTGAGAGACGGATAGAAAATGGAACCCAGGTATGTGTGAGGCCAAAGCCCATGCTTCTGCTAATTTCTAGAAAGAATATTGAGCATCTTGCTCTGGCTTCACCTTATCCATCTGCAAAGACCTAAGAACACCACTTGTTCATGCTATAACCCAGTGTTTAACTAGATTCCAACTGTGGCAGTTCTCAGAATTCTGCAGCTTTTGGTTAATCTCTCTAAGGAAATGGGAATAGCTTCTACATAGAAGTTTTCTTTCTTCTGTCTTCTCTTTTTTCTTCTTTATTTTTCTTTCTTTCTCTTATTTTCTTTATTTCTCTTTCTCTTTCCTTTTTTCTTTTTCTTTCTCTTTCTTTTCTTTCATTCTTCTCTATCTCAATCATCTATCTCTATCTCATCTATCTATATCACCTCTATCTATCATCTATCTGTCTGTCTGTCTCTCTATCTATCATCTATCTGTCTATCTCTTTCTTTCTTTTTCCAAAATTGTTTTTCCCACAGTGGCTCATTTGTTTTATGGTGAAATAAGGATTATCCTGAAGAGAAAACGAGACCAAGAAGTGTGTTGACTCCTCTCCCTGTCCCTGGCTGCCCTCTAGTGGTAACACCACTAACAAGGCCCAGGCCAGGATCAGCACAGCAGGGCGTTAGAAAGAAGCAAGCTCCTTAGGAACCTCTAAATAGCATAACCATGAATTCACAAATCACTACAGAATCATCTGTGGGCTCTTAAATGGCATGGGGGCTTAGTTATGTTAGTAAATTCTGGAAAAATACTTCATGAAATTACACACACCCTTACAACTGGCTGGCCTGAAGCGCCTTTTGAATAGACCAGCTGTAGATTTATCTTAAATTGTCTAATCATTAAAATTATTTCACCTGTTTACCCTTTTAGGCAGGTACATATGTCATGTTTGATTATTTAACTTTCACTGCACGTATGTGCCTTTATTGTTAAGATTTTTTAAGATCTTTTATTCTAAGATTTACTTCAAAATATACAATATATTTTTTAGTAAAAAGTGAAAAATCTTTCTTTTAGGAATCTATCCTAAGGAAAAGAATCATAAATTCAGACATCAATGTATGTAGAAAAGAATCTTTATCTTTTTGTAACAGATACATCTTTTTGTAACCAACTTAAAGATACAAAAATAAAGTAATTGTTAAATAATATTCCATAATATGGAATTCTATATGGCCATTAAATTACATTAAGATATTTAATGGCATTGGAAACTGTTCATAGTAAATATTAAGTAAAAAAAGAGGCTAGAAAATTATATACATGGTGTAATCCCATTTACTTAAAAAAATATATGTATATATTTGCATGAAAAAGTAAGAGCTAAAACTTCATACACCAGAGTGTTAACCATAAGAATTTCTGGTCAGTAGGATAATGGTAATTTTAATATTCTACTTTGTCTCCAGAATAAATGAGCATGTACTAATTTTATAATCAGGGACAGAAACCAGTGTTTTTTCAAAAGTGAAGAGCTAAGTCTCTGTTCCAATTTCTTGCTGTCGTGGCTGACAATATGTTTGTGCTCATTCAGCGCCATTTACAGCCTCTTTGGCAAGTGAAGAGTTATATCCTGTTTGTGACAGCATAATTCATTGTAATGGAAAAGATTATGATGCACTAGCCTGGTCTATGACTTCACAGCATTCATCAGCAACAGGAAACAAAGACATGCATTTTTTCCATAATTGTTTTAGTAATAATTGACAATTGGAGGAAATGGATGGCAGAAAACAATTATGGGCAGACAAGATGGTCAGCAGATCACAGTGGGAAGTGCTGTGGAGCCAGACTCAGCTTTATTCATGCAAAAACTTTCAGAAAATTACAAAGATAGTATTGTTTTGTTCTCCGTCTACTCCTGAAATTACTATTCTTTTCACCAGCCGTTACACAATTCTTTGCTGGAGGCAATAACCCCCCAATATGTTTTTAATTCAGTAACCCGGTAATCCCACATCAGGGATTTTGTGTTGAACTTTCTGTGTTTATTCAGGCAGGGTGAACTCCTCCCTGTGTGTGTGTGTGTGTCCAGTAATGACGCTTGGTGATGTGACTGCAACTTGTCCTGCCTCTGACTCGCTGCTTCTTGCTCAGGCATAGAATCTGTAAAGTTTTGTTATATCTTAAATTAAAAAATATCAAATTTGCGAAATGATTCCTACTCTTCATTTTAGCCACAATGGGCAGGAGAATAAAACAACAAAAAACTCAAAACAAGGCAATTCACTATCTAGTTTCCATGCCATAAAATGGACACAGTTAATAACCCCTTAGATGAAAATGAGGGATGTGCTATCAATTAGGAAAGAGTTAGTAAGGGAGGTATTATATTGTAGTAACATATATTTGTCTCTTCTGGTGGCTTGTGTTCATGGTTATCTTGTGGGTATTACTAAAATTCTTTGAATGGGAAAGTTAACATGCATGAGCTATTATCACCTTTACTCTGCTTAGCCTGATTTGGAGTAACATTTTGCAGTAGCTCTGACTTCCAATCTTAAAGACTACTTACTGGGCATGCTATTCACTGTGAATTCCATGCACAGAACAGCACAGTACCGCAGAAATACCATGTGAGCCACAAATGTGCCCCACATAGGCCAGTTTACATTTTTATAGCGACCACATTAAAGAAAACAACAAGAAAAAGGTAAAATAAATTTTACAAATATAGTTCATTTAACCAAATACATCCAAAACCATCATTTCAGTATGCATTCAATATAAAAATTATTGAAATATTTTACATTTCTTCTTTGGTACCAAGCCATTGAAACCCAGTGTTTATTTTAAGCTTACCATATATACTCGAGTATAAGCCGAGTTTTTTCAGTGCCGGAGAAAACTCAGCTTATACTCAAGTATATACAGTACTTCATGTCCCCATTCAGACTAGCCTCATCTGAAGTGCTTAGTAGCTTCCAGTGCCTGGTGGCTACTGTACTGGTGCAAATCTCAACAGAAGCACCATAGTGCCACTCACAGGTACATAAATAACATTTGAAATTTGGGCTGTGAGATACTTGTCTGTTCTGGACTCACAGACTTCTCCATTTTAATACTGAGCTGGCCACTCTTGTCGGTATCAACTGAAACGGAATAATTGAAAAGAAAGCCAAGGATGGGCAGGTGTTTAAATCTGACCTGTTAGAACAATCCTGGTATTCATTCAGGCTGGGCAACGATGGATTTCTGCATTGAGAATAAGGGCAATAGAAATTTATTAAAATTCCCCAGATTTGAAATCTGGGTTATATAGTTTTAGGAGACTTTATCATGGTGTTTCTGAGTGAATTTAGACACAGGAATAGATGCCATTACACAGCCTGTAACTAGTATAACCTTTAACAGAAAACTTTATGGACATTGTGCTCTTAATAATGCCTAAAGTGGAGTACAAAGAAAGAAATCTTTAGCAATCAACACACACACACACACACACACACACACACACACACACACTCTTCTGACATTGTGACCACTTGCTGATGTCTTTTCTGCATTTTTCATTGTCTCTTTTGAAGGATAGGAAGTATGCTTCAGTAATCTTGTATAACTACTATGCCCTCGGGATTCTCATGCCAGTCAGCTAGGGTGATAAAGATAGTTCTGTGTGCTAAATATGGAGATACAAAAATAGAACTGCTGGAAGTGGATAAAACCGGAAAACGTTGTAGGTTCTTATGGCCCTACAATGGCAGAGACCTGGAAACATGGGCCTCTGAAGTCCTGGAAGTGAGGTGCAGCTGACTGGAAAGATTACACTTTGGGTTCATTTCTTATTCCATGACAGTTTGACTATAAGGCTAGATTTAAACCAGTGAGAAAATTCAAAAATCATAATAAAAGTTAAAGACATATAAAATATAAATAATGACCATTCATTGCATGATTTACAAATTGGTAATGCTCCAAAAGTCTTGTTTTTAAGAATTTTCTTGGCCCTCTGAATTCACTTTCCATTTTCGCAATAGAAACAAGGTTATAACAAGGTTATAACAAGGTTATATCCAGTGGCTGGATATGTACACCTAAAATGTCACGTATCTATATTACCGTGTATATCCAATGTATTACATTATTTATTAAATTATTATTATAAATATACTATTAGCTATTGTAATGCACTTGCAACATCTGTTAATGTATTACTTTGACATAATGCATCATGTCATATATTAATATTAGTAATAATATCACATTAATACATTAATAATATTTAAATTAACCAAAACAGAAAAACAATGTACTATATAAACACAACCACCTTGTAGTCAAAGCAACAAGTGCCAAGTGCTGTACTGGGTTTGGGGACAAGCATGAGAGATAAATTATATTGATTTTGTCCCTTAATGTTGATAGGAAAGCAAATTTACTGAACAGATGGAATGTATGTTTGTTTATTTATTTATTTATTTTAGAAACAGGGGCTTGCTACATCACCCAGGCTCGCAGGCTCGAGTGCAGAGGTGTGATCATAGCTCATGGCCATCTTGAAGCCCTGGGCTCAAGTGGGAATTCTTTTTTAAAGGGGACTGCCTTATCTAAGTAACTCTTAAGTAAAGAGGCCTTTTTTAGCATTTTATGTCCAATTTTACTTCCAAACTTTGAACTTGCCTTTCCTTAAGGGAAAAGCACTGCTTTTAACATGTAGCCATACTTAGAAGCATTTTTGATTCCCCAATGGAGTGAGATTTTCCTGAAGTAACACTTGGCTGAGAAGTGGAAGAGAGGAAGGTGAAAAAAAAAAAAAAAAAAAAAAAGGTTAGAATTAAATATGTATAGGCATATGTGAAAGACAATTGTGGAAAATGTCTCATTTCTCCTGAGGAAAAATGTGGGGAAGTTTAGAGGACTGGGCTATAAGAAATGATCCCGGACAAGATGGCTGACTGAAGCCAGCTTTCCACAGAGGCTCCCATCCAGAAGGCGAGTTAAAGGACAGAAATTTAACAAGTAACCTGGTGGATTCAGCTGCACCAAGAGAGAAGGTTGAAGAATGTACGTCAACCCTGCTGAGGCGAGCTGCAACCCCAAGGATACAAACAAAAGGTACAAAATCCATCACCAAGTGGATGGGATTCCCCTCCCCCATGAGAACAGCTCAGAATGCCCCACAAACAAACGAGCAGAGTTCAAAGGTCCTCCCACTACACTCCACAGGAGAGACCCTCTAAAAACTGGACTTACCTCCCCTATTAGGGTGCCATGGCGTTCTCCTACCAGGCATAAAACTGTATAGAACTGTATATATTCTCTACCTGCAATTCTGAGCTCCCAGCACTCCCCTCCACTCTCAGTCTGAGGTCTAGAGGCCTGTCCCCCAGGAGTCCAGATTCTTGGGTGATTTCACAAGGGGTGTGGACAGGGCCTAGACTGCAGCTGGTCAGTGCTGATTCTGTGGCACGGGAGTGAGGAGAGGATGGTTGGCTGAGAGGGAACCACACCAGAGCTGTGGTGCCCCAAGGTACAGAGCAACAGCCGTTTTTGGCAACAATAGGGCTCACTCTGGATTTTCGAAAGCCACACCCCTGTCTCCCTGGGCAACCACAGGACGCCAGGCATCTTCTCAGGTGGCAACCACCGTGGAACAGATCTGGGATGGAAACACAGGCCCCGTGAGTAAAGGGTTTGCCTGAGGTGGTACTGGCCTGGGTGGAGCACAGAGCCGGGAAATTCCCAGGGTGGGGCTGACCCAGAGGACCACTTTACTGAGCCTGAGACACACCCAGACCTGAGGGGATTGTCAGACTATAGACAAAGGAAGACAGGACACTAGAGCTGACAGGTAACCGAATATAAACCTGCAGGAGCAAAGACAGGGCCTAAGGCGCAGGCTCTGGGAACTCAAAACAGCTTCTCTTCTGCAGGGGGAATTTAGCAGGGACAAAAACAAATTCCTGCAAAGTTGTTCTATTCTGTTCTGTCACTAACATCAAACAGGGGCGAGACTGGAACTGAGTGAACACCCCCCAGCCTTCATCAAGTGCTCAAGGTTGTCAGGCCTCACCTCCCCCTGCTGGATAGAGGCATACCTCAGCATCCTGGCTGAGCAGATATAGATTTCCTTGTGATTCAGGCAGGTGCAACCCCCTGGAGTATCTGTTCACTACAGGCAACTGGGTCATAGCCCTGCGGGGCTATCAGTGACTGGGTGTGACAGAGGTGCAAGGTGGGGAAGGAGGCATCAACCTTCTCAGACTAATCTATTTGCTGGGTGAGTCCTCCTGACTTCACGGAGCACCAGAGCAAGTCATATATGAGTTGTCACCAGACCCCTGCGATCCAGTTGCCAGAGAACTTTTAAACTCTCCCACCTGAGACAGGTGCTGACTAAGATGATTGATTTGGACCTTTTGAACTGAGTCAAGTGCCCGAGGACTTCAAGTGGTGCCCTGTGTGTGTGGTTGTAGGAAGGTTTGATTTTTCCTTTTCCAATTGTTCCCTGTGGGGGGTGGGGTGACTTAATTGCTGGCATTTCTCCATAGCTGAGACTTCAGCCCACAGTAACTGTTTCACTAGGGTCAGACAGAGACCAGCTGAAAACAAGAAAGAACCACTTAGCCCCACCACACAAAACAGGTCCCCAGTTTCTGAGGCCACAGCACTGTACTGGTCCTCGACAAAGCTCCAGGGGAAAAAAAATGAAACAGTATAAAAAAATCATGGGGCAGAATCAGCGGAAAAACTCTGGTAACATGAATAACCAGAATAGATGAACCCCCTCCAAAGGAAAGATATGGCAGATTTAACTGAAGATCCCATTCATAAACAGCTGGCTGAGATGTCAGAAATCAAATTCAGAATTTAGATTGCAAACAAGATTAATAGAATGGAGGAAAATTTGGAATTAGAAATTCAAGGAGCAATTCAAAAGTCGGAATTAGAAATTCGAGGAGAAATTCAAAAGTTGTCTCAAGAATTTAACGAATTTAAAGACAAAACCACCAAAGATTTTGATGCACTGAAGCAAGAATTTGCAGCCCTCAAAGATCTGAAAAATACAGTAGAATCCCTCAGTAACAGAGTAGAGCAAGCATAAGAAAAGATTTCTGACATTGAAGACAAAGCTTTTGAACGCTCCCAAACTCTCAAAGAGGAAGAGAGATGGAGAGTAAAAATGGATCATTCTCTGAGAGAGCTCTGGGATAATTCCAAGAAGGCTAATATCTGCCTCATTGGAATCCCTGAAAGTGATGAAGTGGCCTCACAAGGGATAAGGCCCTTCTCCATGAAATTATGGAAGAGAATTTTCCAGACATGCCAAGAGATTCTGAAATTCAGATAGCAGACAGTTTCAGAAACCCAGCACAACTCA
>CAUYPK010123313.1:0-34767 GCA_963574355.1 Loris lydekkerianus | reverse complement strand
CCCTGCGCTGTGAGTAGGTCAGGCACTCACCCTGCCCTGTGTGTGGGTCAGGATGGGCACTCAACCTGCCCTGTGTGTAGGTCAGGATGGGTACTTGCCCTGCTCTGTGGGTCAGGATGGGCACTCGCCCTGCACTGTGTGTAGGTCAGGCACTCACCCTGCCCTGTGTGTGGGTCAGGATAAGTACTCGCCCTGCCCTGTGTGGGTCAGGACGGGCACTCGCGCTGTCCTATGTGTGAGTCAGGATGGGTGCTTGCCCTGCCCTGTGTGTGGGTCAGGATGGGCACTCGCCCTGCCCTGTGTGTGGGTCAGGATGGGCACTCGCCCTGCCCTGTGTGTGGGTCAGGATGGGCACTTGCCCTGCCCTGTGTGTAGGTCAGGATGGGTACTCGCCCTGCCCTATGGGTCAGGACAGGCACTCACCCTGCTTTGTGTGTGGGTCAGGATGGGCACCCGCCTGCCCTGTGGCTCAGGACAGGCACTCACCCCGCCTTGCGATAGGACAAGCAATCTTCTCTGGGAGTCCTGTGAAGAGATAGTTTACCTAAGTGGAAGGCCCATAAATCTAGTCCTTTAGGGTAATCAGGATCTACCTTAATTTATAAAAAAAAAAAAAAAAAGCATGTTTGTTTGTTTTAATATTTCAAATCCAGAGGGCAGCCCCTCTTGCTAAGTAAAGCAGGAAATAATATAGGCTTCTAGGAGTGGAGGTCATTCTTTCTTTCCCTCTGCAGGGGGCTCTCCCTGTAAAATTCAAACAAAGGCTGGCTGTTGTCTTTTCCTCCATGACAGGTTATAGCCACATCTCCAATTCCATACTGCACTGAGAGATGGGAGAATTCTATTCGCGGCACTCCACAGACCTACCAGAAGCTTGGCGATGATGTCTTCCCCAGAACCATCTTCCTGCAGAGGACAGATGGTGTGGATGAAGGGCAAGAAGGTATCTGTGTAGTCAAACAGGTACAGATACAGCAAACCAAGCCGGGGCGAGCTCTTGAGGGCGTACAGCAAGAACAGGGATCTCCCTGGATTCACGGCCTGCAGAGGATAAGGCGAGCACAGGGACGTGTCACAGCTCCCCACCCATGCTGCTCCTTCTATACTCAAATTCTTTGCCATTAGCCTTTTTGCATGGTGTGCATGAATGAATAACAAGAGACCAAGTAATTCTTATGCTGAGCTATGTTCTACAAAGATCCAATCTCTATCCTTTGCTGGGGAAAGGGATAAACAGCATGCTTCTGGGCACTTCTTATAGAACATACCTTTTTGAAAAGAATTTTGTAAAATGTGTCAAAGAGTCTTTTTTTCTTTTTGGAGACACTGTCTCCTACTGTCCATCCAGGCTGTAGTGCAGCGGTATCATCAGAGCTCACTGCAACCTCAAACTCCTGAGCTCAAATACCCTCCTGCCTTCCACCCCCCAAATAACTGGGACTACATATGCAAGCTAACACACCCAGCTAATTTTTCTATTTTTGTAGAGATGAGGTTTTACTACATTGCCCAGGTTGATCTTGAACTCCTGGCCTTAAGCCATCCTCTTACCTTGGCCTCTCAAAGTGCTGGGATTATAATGAGCCCCAGAGCCAGGCCCAGAGTCTTAAACATGTTGAATTTGACCAATCCATAAGTATCACTTAATACAAATACAGTAGAACCTCCCTAGTTCACCATTTCCCTATACTGACAGCCTCCTTCAGTTGACCTAACTTTCATAGACCAGAATATACCACATGTACGTATCAGTATACTAGGCCTTATTCCTTTTGTTGCCTACCTCCATATGCTGACCAGTTTGTTATAGTCCCTTGGGTGGTCAACTTACAGAGGTTCTACTGTAGTGTGAAATACAGAGGCTTTATTTATAAGATGTTTAGTGTTGCATTGTGCATAATAGTGAAAAACAGTAAAACCCATGGCTTAAGTAAATAAATTACAGTAATACTAAACATGAATTCATAAAGCGGGTTTTATTTTCTTTACTTTTATAAATTTTTCAAATTTTACCACAATGGCTCAGCACTTGTAGCTTAGTGACTAGGGTGCCAGCCACATACACTGCAGCTGGCAGGTTTGAACCCAGCCTGGGCCTGCCAAACAACAATGACAACTACAACCAAAAAATAGCTGGGCGTTATGGCAGGCACCTGTAGTCCCAGCTACTTGGGAGGCTGAGGCAAGAGAATCACTTAAGCTCAAGAGTTTGAGATTGCTGTGAGCTGTGATGCCACAGCACTCTACTGATGACAATATAGTGAAACTCTGTCTCAAAAAAAAAAAAAAAGTTCAAATTTTACCACAATGTTTTTTTCCTGATAATAAAAGTAACTTTAAAAATGATTGAATTTAGTTGATGCTCAGTAGCATCAAATAAAATAGGCACTTCACCCCAGAAGGTATAAAGGATGGCAAAGAAGCCCATGAGAAGATCCTCAATGTCATTAGTCCTTAAAGAAATGCAAATTAAAACAACAGTGGAAATCACTGCACTGGGGGAACGGTGGAGAAGGGGGAGTGATGGATGTGTTTATCTTGATCGTGGCAATAGTGTGTAGGTATGTGATCGCCACAGGTGTGTAGGTATGTGAAAACTTACCAATCATACACTTTACCCGTATGTCAATTTTACTTCAATAAAACTATCAAAACATTCAACTAATCTGATGCAATTAATGGCTTACTATTATATTTTTTTAAAGTGTGATAGTGACTACATTTTTAAAAAGATTTTATTTAGAAATTTACACTAAAGTACTCAGGGATTAAATAATACAATGCATGGATATGCTTTAATATAGCCCCTAAACTGGGATGCGAGGGGTGGAGTGGTACAAATGAATTAAGGATCCAGTGAGTTATAATCACTGAAGCTATGAATACACTTGAGACAGTGCTGTGGCGTCACAGCTCAGCTCACAGCAACCTCCAACTCTTGGGCTTAAGTGATTCTCTTGCCTCAGCCTCCCAAGTAGCTGGGAGACTATAGGCGCCCGCCACAACACCTGGCTATTTTTTTGGTTATAGTTGTCATTGTTGTTTGGCAGGCCCAGGCTGGGTTCAAAGCTGCCAGCTGCAGTGTATGTGGCTGGCACCCTAGCTGCTGAGCTATAGGCACCGAGCCTATACATCTGAAATTTTCTATAGTGAAAGACTTTTTAAAAAGATTGTGAAATGGCTGATTCCAGGCTTAGGGCAGAAAAGGTACACTAATAACTTGAATATCCTGACACATGAGAAAGAAAACTATCAAAGACTAATGAGGTCACATCAAAAGGACTCACTAGCAAGTACATTGTACCTCAATTCAAAAGTTGTAATTTTTAAAAACTGAACTCAGAAAATAATGTGAGGAGCCTTCTACTCAAAAAAGGTCAATTTGAGCTTACTGAAACACATCAAGAATGTTAAAGTCTTCAAGTAAATAATCCTAAAGAAAGAAAGTGGCCACCTTCAGAATATGATGGGGACCATGTCATTATCCTGAAACTGATAAATAAAGGGAAAGAAAGGAGCAATCAACCTGCCTTTTTAGCACAAACTGTGCTCAGGGTAATTACATGGTAGATGAGGGAAGAGTTCTTGTTTCTAAGATTTATTTCATCTAATAAATGGAGAATATTACAATATCATCATTTTGGAACCCCTGATGAAGTAATGGATTTAAACAATCAATGATCACAGTGTCTGCTGTCCAAAGAAAAAGAGACCATTGGACATTATGAGCCCCTTACTGGAAGAAAACACCAGCACCTATGAAATAGTCTTGCCAGAACATTAAGCTTGAAGCAAAGCAAGGCTCTAGATCCAACTTCTGGATTTCTGAATATGCAAGGGACAGAAGGACTGCTAGGTGATACCTCAGAGACAACAGCAAAATTCCAAAATGTGGGAAAACTCTATAGTACAAAATGATTTGGTTTCTTCAACAAATATATTTGGGAGCTGGGAGCAATAGCTATAATCCTAGCACTCTGGGAGGCCAAAGCAGGTGGACCACCTGAGCTCAGGAGTTCAAGACCAGTCTGGGCAAGACTGAGACCCCATCTCTGTTAAAAATAGAAAAACTCACCAGATGTTGTGGCAGACACCTATAGTCACAGTTACTCAGGAAGCTGAGGCAAGGGGATGTCTTGACCCCAAGAGTTTGGGGTTGCAGTAAGCTATAATGCTATGGTACTCTACCCAGGGCATAGTGAGACTCTAGCTCAAAAAAATAAATAAATAAAAATAAATGAAAAAGAAAATAAATAAAGGTGGGGCAACCAAAAAAAAAAGGGAGGGAGAATTCATATACTAAAAGAGACGTAACAGCCAAATGAAGACCTTGCTTGAATCCTGATTGCAATAAACCAACTGTTAAAAAAAGTGGGAAATTAGGGTGGCGCCTGTGGCTCAGTGGGTAGGGCGCCGGCCCCATATACTGATGGTGGCGGGTAAACCCAGCCCCGGTAGTCCCAGCTACTCAGGAGGCTGAGGCAAGAGAATTGCCTAAGCCCAAGAGCTGGAGGTTCCTGTGAGCTGTGACACCATGGCACACCAAGGATGATAAAGTGAGACTCTGTCTCTAGAAGAAAAAAAAAGTGGGAAATTGGAAAACTGACAAGTTGTTTTTAATGGGGGAGAAGTACAATGATGATATTGTAATTTTATCTTTTAAAAGTCTTCACTTTTGCTCTTTCTGTGCCTAGCACAGCCATGGCTCGTGGTCCCAAGAAGCACGGGTGCAGTGGGTGGCAGCTCTAAAGCACTGGATGCCGGTTAAATTGACCGGCGTGTTTGCTCCTTGTCCATCCACTGGTCCCACAAGCTGAGAGTGTCTTCCACTCATTATTTTCCTAAGGAACAGGCTTAAGTGTGCCCTGACAGGAGATGAAGTAAAGAAGACTTGCATGCAGCAGTCCATTAGGATTGACGGCAAGGTCAGAACTGATTATAACCTATCCTGCTGGTTTTATGGATGTCATCAGCATTGACAAGACTGGAGAGAATTTCCATCTGGTTTATGACATGAAAGGTCACTTTGCTGTTCATCATATTACACCTGAAGAGGAGGCCAAGTACAGGTTGTGCAAAGTGAGAAAAATCGTTGTGGGCACAAAAGCAACCCTCATCTGTGACCCAGCATGCTCATACCACTCGCTATCCTGATCCCCTCGTCGAAGTGAAAGACACCATTCAGATTGATTTGGAGACTGGCAAGATTACTGATCTCAAGTTTGACATGGGTATCCTGTGTATGGTGACTACAGGTGCTGACCAGGGGAGAATTGATGCGATTACCAACCGAGAAAGATCTCTGGGTCTTTTGATGTAGTTCATGTGAAAGATGCCAATGGCAACAGCTTTGCCACTTGGTTCTCCAACATTTTTGTTATTGGCAAAGGCAACAAGCCATGGATTTCTCTTCCCCAAGGAAAAGGTATCTGCCTCACCATTGCTGAAAAGAGGGATGAGAGACTGGTGGCCCAACAGAGCAGTGGGTGGATGGTCTCCACACCTGGTGGCATGTTAAACAAAAAGGTCTTTGTGTAATAGCCGGGCATTGTGGCGGGCGCCTGTAGTCCCAGCTACTCAGGAGGCTGAGGCAAGAGAATCACCTAAGCCCAAGAGCTGGAGGTTGCTGTGAGCTGTGACGCCACAGCACTCTACCTGGGGTGACAAAGTGAGACTCTGTCTCTAAAAAAAAAAAAAAAGTCTTTGTGCTTAAACATAATACGGCATGAAAAAAATTCTTCACTTTTTAAGTTGGGTGCAGTCATATGCACCTGCAGTCCCAGCTAATTGAGAGGCTGAGACAAGAGGGTCACTTGAGCCCTAGAGTTTGAGATACCACCCTGGGCAACATAATGATACTCCACATTAAAAAAAAAAAGTCTTTACTCCTTTTCTTTTGCAGTTTTTGGCTAGGGCTGGGCTTGAACCCGCCACCTCTGGCATATGGGGCTGGCGCCCTACTCCTTTGAGCCACAGGCACCACCCTAAAGTCTTTACTTTTTAAGACATTTATGTTGAAATATTTACCTACGAAAAGTACGGTAGCTCAAATTTTCAAAATAATCATGGGTGAGAATAGATGGGGGAATTAATGAAAATAAATGTGGCTCCGAGTTGCCGTTGCTTATATGGGTAGACAGCAGTTTTGTACCAAAGGAACACAGGTCCCAGAAACAAAGCCCAATTGTGTCTAACCAGATCTTGGTAAGTGTAAGAGAAAGGGAGACCACACATTTGTAGGGCTGGGGTCAGTGTGACTACTGAACCAAAACAATCCAACTTTTGGCTACTTTCCATCAGATAAAGAGGAAAAAATAAACTACCTAGTGAGGTGACTGTGATGACAACACTAGTGAGGGGAGCTGTCCCCTTCATGGTGGTGAGAGCACTGGCATTCAGGAGGACTTGAGCTGGAACACAGGAGTCTCAGCCACTGTCAAGTGCTGCCCTCAGGGCAGGGCTGGGAGCAGGGAAGAACTACAGGAGCTGACTAAGGATAAGATTCTGCTCACATTCCCATTTGTTCTGTTTAATATTAGAGATTATGAGATGACTTGTACATATTTTAATCAGGGGGTGATGACTAAGAAACGTTCTGTCAGATTTTTTTTTTTTTTTTTTTTTAAGAGACAAGATTTATGTTACCCAGGCTGATTTAACTCCTGGCCTCAAGTGATCCTTCTTGCCTCAGCCTTTCCTCCTGCCCCAGCCTCTCAAGTAGTCAGGACTACAGGAATGTGCCACTGCACCTGGCCATGTTCTGTCAGATATTAAAAGCCACCAAAGAACTAATACTGGCTATAAAAAGTTCAGTGTATTAACAAAACTAAAATGTAGGAACTTCTAAAAAATTAATTCCCCAAAACAACAAATCTACCTCAGGAGCTCCATACCCCTTGCTAAAAAAATTTGAACTAGTTTTTAAAGTAATATGTATACATCATAAACAAATATTTTTTTCAAACAGCCCAGAGCTGTATTAAATGATAAATAAAATTCTCCCTCCAAGTCTCATCCCCTGGATCAAACCACTGGTAACACTTCATGTATCCTTCCAGAAGTTTTCTATGCATATGCAAATCTATAGATACACACAAATGTATGCTTTCTACTATGATTGTCTTTATTTTCAGTTACCAACACATCCTGGGCATCCTTCCTGTGATCACACAGTGACCCCTTCCTTTCTCAGTGGTTGCCTGTGAATGTGCCTTATTGATTTAACCTGTCCCTAAACATGGACATTTAGGTTATTTCCCATATGCTATTACCAACAACACTGCAGTGAACGACCTGAATCAAACATCCACTTCTCATTAGGAACCTCTGAAGTCATTACTAAGGAGGAAATGGGCATGAAGGGGCCCAGGTGCTTGCTGGTGTTCCCACAGGCAGTGGGTCGTGGAGGAGCCCAGGCAGATGGAGCCAGAGCCTGTCCGTGACCAAGACACTATGCTGCCTCTGCTCTAAGTGCAGAGGAGTGAAAGTCAAAGTCTTAACATTTAAACACTATTGACAAACTGACCTCCAGTGAGACTGCAGCAACTCAAGATTCCCAAAACACACCAGTGCCTCTTCCCTCCTATTATTAAATGTCTTATCTTTGACAATAGCATAGGTGAAAAAATGTCTTCTGGTTGTTTTAGTTTACACTTCTTTAATTATGAATGAGCATTTTCCCCCATAAGTTTACTACTTATTTGTATTTATTTTTCTCCAGGACATCTTTTTTAGGGCATAAGTCTGTGCATTCCAGATAACCCATAACTAATAAAAACCACAGTATTTGCTTTTGGTTTACATTATAACAATCATTAAATCCTCTGTGAAGGAGAACCAGCTGATACAATCACATTGAAGATCAATTTCTTAGTATGAAGTAAGGCTGAAGACACACATTACTTGTATTACATCATAATTCTAGTTCTCAATATATACCATCAAGAAACTCGTATATATGAGCATAAGACCTTCCCAAGAATGTCCACAGTAGCACTGTTTATAATAGCAAAAGTGGAAGTCCTCTCAGTAGGAACACGCATAAAGTATCATATACTCATGCAATGGAATATGGCAAGCCATCGCCATAGATAAAAACTACCTACATTCAGAAGGACAGGTTCAGTTCATTCAGGCTTCTTACAGTAAAGCTAAGAGCCTGTACAACAATGCTCCCATTGTGCGTGGACACACACCCATACTACACATAGGAAAACAAGCTGAGGAACGGAGCACAGCGCCAGGTGCAGGATCACAGTTACCTTTGGAGAGGAATGGGTGCTCGTGGGTTCAATTGTATCTGTGATGTTTTCTTTCTTAAGCAGCAGCCATGCAGGTGACTGCTATGTTGTTCTCAATACTTTTTTTCAATTAAAAAAAATAAAGAGTTTACCTTATATTCCCAGAGATTTTGTGGGGGCTTCACGCCTAGTGCTTTAACACGTTCTAGTTCCATGAGGATAGCTTTTCTGTGGCTGCTGTTTTCTATAGTATATGGTGCCCTTGAAAATTCTTCTTCTGTCAAAGTTAAAAGCAATCTGTGGAGGGGTAGGGGGCGGGAGGAGATTTCTTTTGAGATTATGGGAAGCAAACTTTCCACATTCAGATTTCTAGCTTACATATCAACATCACTACTTTAGGTTGGAAGTAAGGTAAGGCATTTAATATGTGCTACAATATCAATGATGGCAAATAACTGAATGCTTACTATTTGCTAGTGACTGTATGAAAATGCTTTCATAAATCACCACTGATCCATTTAACAGTTCTACAGGGTGGGTGGCATTATGCCCTTTTGCAGGTCAGGAAACTGGCTAAGAGAAATAAGGTGACTTGCTCAAGGCACACCCAGGTTTGTTTTGTTCTTAAGCCTTTCATCTTTCAATTACACTTTGAATATATTATTATATATATTATTCTATTTTTAAAAGTGTGTATATAGAGAAGAAAATCAAATAAAACATTACAACATTAAAAGTAGTTATTTTTGACCAGTAATCCTAGCACTCTGGGAGGCTGAGGTGGGAAGATCCCTTAAGCTCTGAAATTTGAGACAAATTTAATCCTGAGCAACAGTGAGACCCAAATCTCTACTAAAAATAGAAAAAAAAAAAATAGCTGGGCATTGTAGCGAGTGTGTGTTGTCCCATCCACTAGGGAACATAAGGCAGCAGGATAACTTGAGCCTAGGAGTTTGAGATTGCTGTGTGCTAGCTAGGCTGATGCCACAGCACTCTAGACTGGGCAACAAAGTGATGTTCTGTCTCAAAACAAAAATTAAAAAAAAAAACAAAACACATTCCCAAACAGTAGTTATTTGGGGATACTGAGTTAATTTACTAAAAATTGCTGGAGACTCCTAATTTGCTTTCCTCATCAGAAACATGAATCCATCTCCACAGTGATTAAAAACATCATTGTACATGGGGAGAAGAGAGATTGGTAGGTACATGCAGCCACTAGGTGGACGAGTGTAAATGGATGGTCCTGTGAATTATTTGGTAATATTTATTCAAGGTGTACAGACTTATTCCTTTTGACTCAGCAATTCCAGTTTTAGGAATTTATCCTCTAGAAGACTGCAAAAATACATTATAATAATGAAGTAGAGAATTTTTGTATCAGAATTCTGGGAGGGGAATTTCTATTAAAAAACATTATTAAACTGGGAGCATTCCTCTTCCTCAAAGAATGAGAGTCAAGTGGTGGGGAGAAAAAGTAACTGGAGTGAGCAGGGTGGCAGCTGGGCAGGCCAGCAGTGAATGGGCTGTGTGTCTAAAATGAATGACTTAGAGCTGCTGCTCTCATCACTGTGTGGTATTCTATGTAATACTGCTACTGGGCATGGAGGCATAAATAAATATATGTATACATGTGTACACACAAATAAGTCTGTCCAGCACAATAGTATTTTCAGTTTAAATTAAAAATGATACTACAGGGAAAACCATTGAAGAAATCGGTCTGGGCGAGTATTTTATGAGGAGGACCCCCTGGGCAATTGAAGCAACTTCAAAAATACACTACTGGGACCTGATCAAACTAAAAAGCTTCTGCACAGCCAAGAACACAGTAAGTAAAGCAAGCAGACAGCCCTTAGAATGGGAGAAGATATTTGCAGGTTATGTCTCCGACAAAGGTTTAATAACCAGAATCCACAGAGACCTCAAACGTATAAGCAAGAAAAGAACAAGTGATCCCATCGCAGGCTGGGCAAGGGACTTGAAGAGAAACTTCTCTGAAGAAGACAGGCACATGGCCTACAGACTTATGAAAAAATGCTCATCATCTTTAATCATCAGTGAAATGCAAATCATAACTACTTTGAGATATCGTCTAACTCCAGTAAGATTAGCCCATATCACAAAATCCCAAGACCAGAGATGTTGACACGGATGTGGAGAAAAGGGAACACTTCTACACTGCTGGTGGGAATGCAAATTAATACATTCCTTTTGGAAAGATGTTTGGAGAACACTTAGAGATCTAAAAATAGATCTGCCATTCAATCCTATAATTCCTCTACTAGGCATATATTCAGAAGACCAAAAATCACATTATAACAAAGATATTTGTACCAGAATGTTTACTGCAGCCCAATTCATAATTGCTAAGTCATGGAAAAAGCCCAAGTGCCCACTGATCCACGAATGGATTAATAAATTGTGGTATATGTACACCATGGAATACTATGCAGCCTTAAAGAAAGATGGCAACTTTACCTCTTTCATGTTTACATGGATGGAGCTAGAACATATTCTTCTTAGTAAAGTATCTCAAGAACGGAAGAAAAAGTATCCAATGTACTCAGCATTATTATGAAACTAATTTATGGCTTTCACATGAAAGCTATAACCCAGTTATAACCTAAGAATAGGGGGAAGGGGGAGAGGGAGGGGACAGAGGGAGGAGGACGGGCGGAGGGAGGGTGATTGGTGGGATTATACCTGCAGTGCATCTTACAAGGGTACATGTGAAACTTAGTAAATGTAGAATATAAATGTCTTAACACAATAACTAAGAAAATGCCAGGAAGGCTATGTTAACCAGTGTGATGAAAATGTTTCAAACAGTCTATAAAACCAGTATATGGTGCCCCATGATCGCATTAATGTACACAGCTATGATTTAATTATAAAAATAAAAATAAAAGGACTGGTAGTCAACTAAACAATTTTTTAATTCAGTTGATCATAAATAATTACAAACAATAGTACTTATATAACTCACCAATTTTATTTTAACTTTAGAAATATAAATGTACATTTTTTTCATTCATTTATACATTCTAATTCATTGAGAATAGGTCTATTGATTGAAATTGGCCATTTTTTACACAAACTAAACTCATAATGTAATGTCCATTTTCAATTTCCTTAAAGAGTAATGAGATCTTAAATACACTTACAGAGAAATTCCAATCAATGCAGAGCTCTTGATTTTTACAATGTTGTTATACCGATCCTTCCCAGTTATTAGAAGGATTAACTGACTATATACATGATTATATTAACTAGCTATATATGGGGTTTTTAGTGACCTTTTTAATGAAACTTTACAACGTTTTCAAGCTTATTTTTATGTATACACTAACTTGATTTTTACCCATAGAATTCATTGGTTTTCTCATTAGCAAACATATATGATTTCTCTGCATTCCATGCAACAGTGCATGGTAGTAGAAAAAGAAAAGATCAGAGCAAAGTCAAGCACTTTCTCCATCTCTTTCTTAGTGGTGTGACTTTGAACATCTCAATTCAGCTTTCCGAGAAGCAGGTTCTACCTCAATAAAATGAGAGGATATTCTGAGATGAGGAACTCTGTCCTGGCAGAGAAAGAAATGTGAGGTGCTCATCAACCCACACTCACACACTTGTGTATGTAGAGGCTTGAGGAAAGCTGCTTTACACATCAGACTTCTGGATATTGTTTGTTTCCTGGCCTAAAAAAAAAAAATTTAAAAACTGGAAACCCTGGGGCAGATGACATCAAGTTCAGGCCAACTCTAACTTTCTCTAATTCTTCTTTCCACACTGCCATTTGGAAGAAAGCACTCAAAAAATAGAGTTTGCTGCTGAAAGTAAACCTCTCCTACACATAAGGTCCCTTGCAACTCTGCAGTTGTTTAAGATTTTAAACATGCAGCCTAATTAGCAGAGAAATTTAAAAAAGAAAGCCTGGCTGCTTTACTTTGGCACTGCCTTCAAATTGTATTCCCATTTGCAAATGTTACCATTGGATTTTTTTTGCAAAAGTATTTATTAAGGCCAAGCTCAAGAAAAAAAGAACAAGAGAGGGAGAGGGAGAAAAAAAAAAAAAGAACCAACCAAGCAGCCATGTGGGATAAAGAAGAGCTTGATAAAGATCACCAAGTGATCTCTGCCCCTAGAAATTTCAGGAGCCTTGTACAAATCCAAAGAGGTTTGAAATGTTTAACTAGTTTTTAACGGGGAGCAAATGCACATACACACAACACTCTAATATGCTTTAGCTATATAACCTGAACACCATAAAAAGTCCCATTATTGGTATTCACAACAACTTCACAGTTTAGATAGATTATATTCTTTAGGGGCAGAAGGCAGCCAGGATGCAAGACAGAAGTTCCTAAAGTTCAGATAGTTTTAGGACATAAAAAATTTCCCATAGGAAGAACTAATTTCTCTCAAACAAAATACCAGGAATGAAAATTTCTTCAATTAATCCCATGTTTTGGACAGAAACAGTGGAAATTCTTAGTTTCATAGGTGACTTTTGCAGAAAGGTTTAAACCAGAATTTTCCCAGGAGGCCATAGCCAGAGCTGTTAGAAGTGTATAAGCATGAAAATATGCAGGAAATTTGCATATTCATTACACAAAGTCTACATAGACTGACAAGGTTCACATAAGCGATTCTCAGGTACTTTTTAAGTCCCTATTTTATGGCTGCTACCTTAAGTCAGTCGGTTTGAAAGTTCACTCATCTATACTCCCTCTCACTCAGCTAATCTTACTGTCTGCAGTCCCCTGAGGGGAGGCACATTCACTTCATTCATAGAATCATAGGCGGGATTATGAGATGTGAAAGTTGAAAGGATTTTGTTTTCCACCTGACATACAGAATTAGAGAAATAATGGCAAGGTCATCTGAAATGTTCCCATGGCCCCTCAGAGCTGGTGAACCACAGTTTGGGAAACATTACCCTAAAGGGAGAAAATGCACAGAAACCCACCTACAAGTTTAGACTATCATGGTCTTTGGAGTCAAATAATAATGGGTCTGTGTCCCAGCTCTAAATGTCACTGACTGAAATTTGGCAAGTTGTTGAACTTTTCAGAGGCTTTATTTTTTCATCTGTAAAATGAAAATTCTAGTAAATACTGTCTCCTATTTGTGCAAATTAAAGGAGATACCTGTAAAGTGTTTACAGCAATGCCTGGATTTAGTTCATCGTTGTTTCAGATTATTAACCCCATCCTTTGCTGCAAGACTTGGTTGATAATTAATAGCCTCAAAAGTGTCTTAGGAGTAATTTTTCCTGAGTAAATATCCATAGTCAAACATTTTATGTTCCACGTGAGCATAAGAACTAAGGTTATCCATGGGGTGGAATTTAATTACCCTAAATTTTTTTTTTTTTTTTTTACTAAGGTAATTAATCTTGTTCCAAATTGCCACCTATGTCCATAATCCTTCAACAGTGAGCTCAGGTCACCATGGCCCCACGTCACTGACCTTGTTATGTTCACTTTAAAAAAAAGAATCATACGGTTCTGAGCTGCTTCAGGAGCAAGGGTACAATTAGATGTCTATTTTTCCCTTCCAGCTATTCCATTTATAAAGAAGGGATAAAGAAACAAAACTCAGCTTAAAGAGAGAAGAAGTTAAGCCCAGCCCTGGCTGCTTTTAATTTGAGGCATTTCAGTATGGTTATTTCTCAAAGTCATTGAGGGCTAATGGTGCAATCCGATTTTGCCTAGATGAATTTCCCATGACAAACAATATTGGCTCATCATTTGTGGTCGTGATGGAGTGCCAGTATTTTTCTTCCTCCAGAGCTTGAGTAGGACAGCATGGAGCTCTTATGTTCCTTGGGACATTTGTTTCCAATTTTGCAAACACTGTGAATGTGGTTATTTTTGTAGCTCTGTTAGGAAAGTGCATGGCATTTGGTTTTTCTTGTTGGAGTTAATTATAAATCATTAGATTTCCAGTGCCCACAACAAAGTCCTTGGACCTTGAAGCTCAATCACTGGTGATTGCAATAGTCCTGCCCACAGCCCCCACCTCTTGCTAGATCTTTCCATTTCTCATTATGGAGCAGGAGGGAGGAGGGGGCGTTATTTTAAGATGTTTTTATTGGCTTCTAAATGAGAAGCTTTGGTTCCAAGTTCTTCTTTTTTCCCAGAGCAAGATAAACTTTTGGAGGTTGTAAATCATGGGATTTTTTTTTGCATCACTTGACAGGGTCCATGTTTAAAAGTCATTCCAATCACCTCTCTGATGGCTTAGGAAGCAAGAAGAGTTGCCTACACACCATTAAAAGGACCCTTTCAGTAGCACTGGGCCTGTGCCCACATCTGTTGCTTTAGGATGATAAATCATTCCTATTTTCACCCCCTTCCCACCTCCATCTTCCACTTATAGAAAACAGCATTGTGACCTGACTGGTAAAGTTAGGGCCAGGCATTGATAAAACAGGGAGGCCCCAGACGAGGCCCCAGGCCTCCTCCCTCCTCTGCCTCTGAACAGAGCCCTCTTCCTGCCTACAGTAAGACCTTCACGTTTTTGCATTGCTGTAAGTACCCATCCTATCTCACATATCATAACAGCGCCCACAGTCCCAAGATTTTTCTCATTAAAACATCCCTGTCCTAACCCAGGGTAACAGAGTGAGACTCTCTCTCTCTCTCTCTCTCTCTCTCTCTCACACACACACACACACACACACACACACACACCTGCCCTGCATGTTATTTTCCCACAGGGCTCTGTTTCCTGCTAGAGAGCAAGTGATTAACCTAATTTTTAAAATAAATATATAAATACCAGCATTTGTGTATCAATAGGTGCCAACCATAATGAAGTGATGGGAAGACTTGTTTTCTACTGTTGTGTGTTTTGGTTTTTCCAAGCTCTCCCTTCATCCAACTTTGGTTGAATCAGAATGGGAGGCTGAGATTGTCTCTTGTTCTCCTCTCTATCCCTAGTACCTAGAACAGAACACTGCAAGCTTCGAGAACTATTTATGAATGAATGAGGGTCTATCCACTTTTCCTTCCTTCTCCACCCATGAAGCCAACTTTGAGTGGGACCCTGGGAGCCGACTTTGCACACCACGGAGCTGATAAAATAGATTCAGAGTACTTTAGAACGTTGATGTCACAACCCACTTAGCCCAACTTCATACATCAGGAGACTGAGGCCCAGGAAGGGAAAGTTTCCCTCCCAAGGTCACACAGTTATTGACTGTGTGGTTGCTGTCTTGTTCTTTATTTTTCAATATAAGCCTTCTGAGAAGCTTTACTAAGAATAACCAAGACATATCAGATGTCCTCAACAGTTTCTATGAAGGTTTTTCTTGTGTTTTTTTCCCCCTACTTTCTAAGCTGGAGTTCCAAGTTTGAATGTTGCTTATAGGCAATTAGACTATATGAAAAAAGTCAAGTTTATTATCCCTTCACCTTATTTTCCATGCAAAAATATATTTTTAAATGTCAGTATTGCATGGGAGGGAGGCGGTGATAGGAAGCAGAGAGTCGAAGGACAGTTTGAGTCGGGCAGACATTTGAGCGCTGGCTCACGTCCACCCTCTGTCAAATGACATTGATCTTTGGTTTCAATCTCCACTTACTAAACATCCAACTAGTTACATGTGCTTTAAATGACTTTGTGTTTGTGTCAGAAGGAGAGACTGCAAAATATACATAGATAATTGCCAATTAATTCCAATATATGTTTCGCCCCAATATTCCACCAAATAGCTCTTGTTAAAGTAACCGAAGACCTCACTCAATTCAAAGAGTATTCCCTAATCTTTTTGTTTCTTTTCTTCTCAGCAACATTTGACAGTGTTGACCCCTCTTTCCTTCTTGACATACCACTTCTCTATAGCTAATGAGGCTCTACTTTTAACCATACATACACATACCCCACAGTATTATGGGAGAAGCAGGAGATTCTGAAAATATAAGTTCTCATCCCCCTTTTTCTACCTTTCTACCCCCACGAAACCCCAAAAGCTAGAGACATAATTAGACACTCAGCTGAAACCAACACATAGCATTTGGAGACTGTCTTTGTTTGGCTACCACTTACAAGCAGACCCTGAGATGAAGATTTCAGGACACACATTTACAGAGGTGATCCCAGGAAGCACCCAGAGGAAGTAGGCAAAAAGGGAGGAAAGCCAGTTAAAGCCAACTAATCAGCACATTATCACTAAGGGCAACTGGGGCCTCTGCCTTATGTGGAGTTCTCTAAGAGGCTTTGGAAACACACCTCAGAATTGTTCCACTGGAGGGTGAGGGAGCTGTGGTATTTATCCTCTAACTCTTGCCCACTTCAGTAGAAAACCCTCAAGGGGCATCAACTCTGCCATGTTCTGGTCTGACCCTCTTGGCCCCCAAGGACTCTGTAGCACCCAAACCCCTGCAGGACAGCCTGGACCTATAAGGGAGCTGTCTACAGCTGTGGGGGTGCTGAGGAGGTGCTGAGGAGTGATGTGCAGGCACCACCAACATTTGCTGCAGAGAGCCACAGGTGATCAAAAGCTTCCACTCCTCCAAAAAAGAGTGTCCTGCAGCTGAGGATGTGGAGCCTGTGAGGGGAGGAGGAGTTACAGGTTTAGCTGCACAGAGCAATCATATGAAATCCAGAGGGCAGTTGCCTTTTCCTCTAAATAGTAGACTTATTATTTCTCACCTTGCTCAGTCTGGACACTTCAGCTTTAAAGATTAAAGAAAATCACACACACATGTTTCTTGGGGAGAACTTTCCTGATCTCCTGTCATGCCCTTCCCTTTGGTGACATTTGTGATGATCATAAATAATTGTCCATTTTCCCCCAAGGACTACATTCTCTTAGTGCAGGAGCATGTCTGTCATTCACTTCTGTGTTGCCAGCACCTAACACAGAGCCTCCATAAATATCTGTAGGGGTGTCATTCGGGCATGTATTTAACATAGCTTGGTTGTGGGTTATTTTATGTTTAGTGTGCAAGAATCAATTTAGGCCTCCTGGCTCATTTTTGTCTGTTTTTACTTGATCAACTGAGCTTCTTCTGTGGTTCCTCAAAGCAGCGTAAGTCAGTAAAGACCCAGGTGAGAGTATCCTATCTAGTTTCATTAAAGGAATTTTGCTAAAAATCCCTCCTTTCAACCTCCTTACTGTCAGGACCCATTTATAAAGCACAAGGCTTACAACCACAAGGATTTAATCAGGTTTCCTCTTTTTTTAAGAGGGTGAAAACTCAGCTTCCTCATAGGGTGAACTGCATGATGTTATCACTGCCTCTTCTGGAAAGGACAAGCCTATTACATTTAACTTTCTCTGGTTGTTACTGTCCTGGGGAAGGGGGGGGACTGGTGGATTAGCTACCCTCAGATACCATGAAGGAAAAAGGAAGTACAGACGGGGAGAGTGGCCCAACTCACTGTTAGGAGATTGTTCTCCAATTCTCTGCCATTGTATTTTCAGTCAAGACAAATAGCAATAATTTACTCATGTTAACTCAAGTAAAGGATTTCTCTCTCTTTCTTTATATTCCTTTCTCTAACCAACTTGTTCATCATTTCTGCATCATCGTGTGTTCCCCTCCTCATATACTGACATTTTTATTCCACCTTCTCATTACCCAATAACAGGCACTTTTTTTTTCTCAATTCCATATCCCAAAAGAGGAATCTGGCATGCCCTGCTTGTTTGTATTGAGACAATTCCAATAGCAAGCCATAGGGTATCGGCAAGCCCATAGACAATGCTCTAGCTCTGAGATCAATATCATCCAGTACGGTGGGAATGAGAATGGTAAAAGGGAGTTTGAAGGCATAACCCTGGAACATGGGTACACCCACTCAGATAACAGTGAAGGTGGAATGCCCTAAGAAAGCAGAGTAGATAGTGTAAACAGCTAAAAATATTAACCACTGCCCAATCCTCCCCAACAGGAGCTGGTAGCTGGTGACTAAGAACTCAGAGGTTTAAATTTTTTTAAGGCAGATGTGAGAGCCTTTCCCTCAATATCCCCTTGCAGTTTGACCATTTCCAACTATAAGCATCTTCAACTCTCTGCCTGGGGCTATTGTCAATCATAGCTGCCTGCCCAACCCACTCTCAAGGCCAGGCAGAGGGACCTGGGAGTTGATGGCACCAGGAGCGATCTTCAGTCAGTGACAACTAGGAGTCAATAAATACCCCCAGATGTTTTGGCCCTTAGGTGGGGCAACTCAGCAGCACGTTCTACACTTTGTCCCAGAGGTCCAGAGCACAACTGAGTATGGGGCTCAAGTACAAATACTGTATTTGCTCTCTCCCCTTCCTTGTCTCGCTCTACTGCCTGTGCCTCTGAGATCTACAGATCTTAGTTCAAGGTGTGATTCCTAGAAACTCAACCTACGAAAAGAATTTTCAACTTTAAGAGTTTAAATGAATACTTGCTCCAGATCTATTCTCCAAGTCTTGATCTCCTCCTACTGTACCACGATTCCCTGTTCCTGCTCTATGAAGCCATCACGTCAAGACACACAGATAACAAAATCCCCAAAGTTATCATTTCCTAGTGTATGGTGTGTTTGCTCTATTGATATCATTGGGCAAGCAAGTGGTTAGCGCCTAGATCTTCTGAATTTGTGGAACAGGTTGTGTCTCAGCAAGAAAAACAATGACTTAAACCAGCTTAAGAAATGAACCAAGTGATCCAGTCTCAGAAATCTGTTACAGTTGGAAAAAATGTAGTCAACAATCAAAAAGAAAATTTTAAAAACAAGTTTTTCAAATGAAAATGTAGACTATGTCCATGCTTAAGAACTCAATATCAACATCATAGAGATGTCAATTCTGCCAAGTTAATGTATAAATTTAATGCAATCAAAAAATTATTTTTTAACTATTTTCATATGGAAAAATAAAGAAGTAAAACTAGCCAGAAAACCTTATTTTTTAAAAAAGTAATAAGGCCAAATTAGCCCTGCCAAATATTAAAATCTGATAAAAAGCTTCATTAACTACAGCAATATAACACTGGCCTATAAATAGACATATTAATGGAATATTCCTGCAATGGACCCCCAAACATACAGAAATTTAATATATGATAAAGGCATATTATTAAAGAAATACATTCACACAATGAGTAGCCATATGGAGGAAAAAAATTGAATTCATTCCTCTATTCTTAAAATAAAATAAATTACAGATGGAGCAAATATTTAAATGTAAAAAATGAAAACCACAAAATTATTAAGAAAAAAAATGGAAGAAATATTTTGTTCAATCTTGGAATGGGGATAAGCTTTCAAGCATGACATATAAATCAGAAGTCATGGAAGAAAAGACTTAAATTTGACTACACAAAAATAAAACATTTTGCATACCAAAAACTTCCATGAGCAAAGTCAAAAAAATACATGGCCAAAAAAAAAAAAAGGTAGATCTGTAAAACTCATATCACAAATGGCTTAGCTTCCTAGCATATAAAGGACTGCTAGATATCAACTGCAAAATCAACAACTTAGCATTTGCTAACAAATGTGCAAAGGATACAAGTGGATAGTACATAGACAAGGAAGTACAAATGCTCCTGAAATGTGATTAGTTTCAGTCATGATAAGAAATGCTTAATCTGGGTGGCGCCTGTGGCTCAAAGGAATAGGGCGCCAGCCCCATATACAGGAGGTGGTGGGTTCAAACCCGGCCCCAGCCAAAAATTGCAAAAAAAAAAACTGTAGTGAATTATCACTTTTCGTGTATCAAATTGGCCACACAAAAGAAGTTTAATATCAGTCTGTGTTTGAGGCTGCTGGGAACCTCCATCCTCACACTGCTAGTACAAATATGAAGGGCAAGGTCTACTGAAATTATAAAAGCACAAATCCTTTGATCTGGCACTTCCATTTCTGTGGACAGTTTAGAACCCTATCTGGAACAGAGGCTTGTGAACATTTTTTTTTTTTTTTTCAGTTTTTTTTTTTTTTTTTGGCCGGCCCCGGGTTTGAACCCACCACCTCCGGTATATGGAGCCAGCAACCTACTGCTTTGAGCCACAGGAACTGCCCTGAATGTTTTCTATAAAGAGCCAAATAGTAAGTTGACCACCCAAGGAACTGTAACAAACTGGTCAGGTGGTCAACAGTCAACATAGGTAACTAGGCCTGCTATACTAATACATACATGTGATGCATGTCCAGTCTATGAAAATTAGGTCAGCTGAAGGAGAGAGTCAATGTAGGGAGGTGGTCAACTACAGAGGTTCTACTGTATTTCAGGCTTGGCAAGCCGTGTGGTCTCTATTTCAACTATTCTATCACAGGAGGGTAAAATCAGTCACAGATAATACAAGGTAGCTGTAAAGTTCGTGTTCAATTTAAAATAGTGTACAATTTAAGATTTCACACAAATTTTATGGACACCCTATATATGAAATCAGCTTGGCAAATTTCAGTCGAACTATTTACAAAACAGCTTGTGGCTGGGATTTGGCCTATAGGACATAGTTTGCCGATTCCTACTCCAGGAGCCAACTGAAGCAAAAAGACTGAGTGTGCCCTTAATGTGTCAGAAACTACTGGCTGTCCCAAGCTCCATTTCTCCAAGTTAGTAAAAGATCTATAGTTGGGACTCAAATGCCAAGACAGGAATTACATTATTTCTCAGCCCTCTCGGTACCTTGTTGGCTATGTAACTAAGCATCAAGATTGCTTAAGATCTCTGCCACTGGACTTCTGTTCCGTTTCCCTTCTCACTGACTGCTGACAATGACTAGAAGGGCATTAAAGCCACATACCATACTAAAAGGGCAGAGCTGCCATCAGCCAGGACCCCTGAATGACTAAGTGGAGCAGAGTGGCCCAGTCCTGCACATAATAAAAATTGTTCCAAATCTGACCTGGGGGAGAAAATGTTTTCACTTCACCACCTCCTTCTGAAAAGTTAGTATTCCTGATGAAATGTTTAAGCAATTTTCTGTGAACTTAAATGGGATTAAGGTTTGCTCTGGGAAACCAATTATCCACATGCCCAATTAACCACACACTCAGTTGCCAACTGTCAGTCAAGGGCCTAGTGACCTTTACCCAGACTTTCTTTTCTTTCTTCATCTAGTCTAGCAATGATTATCTAACCATATACTTTTCCTATAAAATTTCCCTGCCAAAAGCAAATTTTGGAAGTGGCCTTCTTAGGTCCATTTCCCTTATACACATGATCATAATATAACTTTGGTACATGTTCATATCTAAATTGTTCAAAAGGCTTTCTCTAACACTTGGAACATTCACCATAAGGGAGAAGTGAATTTATTTTTCTTCGGGCCATTAAATTTGGGTCCCTCTTGCAGCAACCTAACCTACCCTAATAATTTTACATTTTAGACATTTACTTAAACTTCCTAAATCCTTATTATGTGCCAGAGGCAATATTACTCATTTTACATGCATTATCTGTCACCAAACTCCATTTCTTCCCCGTGGTAAAGATCTGCAGCTAGGATGGGATGCCTGGCCAGGAACCACCACTACTGATAGTAATAGTGGTAGCAGAGATAACAAGAATACTAGCTAATACTTACTGAATAGTTGCAATATTCCAAGCCCTGAGCAAAACTCTATTTATTATTCTTTACAACTTCATGGGGGTGCTTCCTAAAAAAAAACCTTCTAGTTCCAAGGTAATCACTAGCATGAAATTAATCTGATAGGTTAATATACTTCATTCATAAAATGAAAGGAAATCTGCTTTTCTAAGATAAATTTTTGACCATAAAGCTCAACCCAATCTTCTTCGTTGGGAAACATGTAGGGAAAATGAAGTTGCTCTTAAGAGGGACTTGATTCCCCAGGGTGTCAGCATCACTGGCTCAAAACTGGTGGAAAGTTTTTTAATGCTTTCTAAAAAAGGATATATTTTTAAAGGCTGGAAGTACTACACACTTTTGATGCTTAGAGCTATCTTGTTGCTCCTTCAAAAGCAAAGCTTTGAAAGTGCTGTTCAACATTCTTCTCCTACATGCCTCTTCTCTTTAGGAAAAAGAAATTGTCTCCCTTCACCCCCAAAGACATGGTTCAGTTTTAAACTAACCACATTACAGGGGTAGGAGGGAGAATTTGATTTTGATTTAAGAAACAGGCTGAACCTGAAATATTTTTACAGCCTTTTCTTTCAGGGAATTGTAAAGTCTGATATATTTATGTCTGACTTCAATAGGGTTGAATGCATATTTTGGTATTGTTTTGCTTTTTTCTTATATAGGGATTTTTGTGGGATCATTTCTACCTGATGGTACTTCTGAGGCAAAGTACAGAGGAATAGTCTCAAGTAGTATGTTTTGCATCAGTGCATGATTATAAGACAAATGAACAAATGTGGGGGACACAGCTAGGGGCAGAGGTCCCAGGGTTGCTTGCTACCAGAGGGATGAATCAACCATGTTACTCTACTATTGTGTCCAAGAGCAGGGCCCTGTTTTGTAGAGTGCTTCAAAATCACCTGAGGGTATCAAAGGCTCAGTTTTCTCATGTGTTAAATTGACCGATATTAGTACCCAGCTCAGCAGTTTTTTATGGGAGCAGTGAGGGAGTGTTGCTCTGAGGCCATGCAGCCTATGTCTTCATCTTTAAGCCACTCTTCACTAAAGTGTACGCCTTGAGCAAATATAGTAACTTCTTTGTGCTTACATTTCTCCATCTCTACAGTAGGGGTAGTGAGAATGCCCATATCCTGAAGTTATTGTAAGGATTACAATAACTTTTTTATATGGTGCCTAACGTGATACAATTGGCATTACTACCATTCTCACTATCACTACTAGTTCTACACAGCAGGAGAAGTTTCTGTTATGGCCCAGCCAGGCTCATTGCCCACTGCTCAAGAAGAAGCTAATACACTGAGCCAGCAGGGGTTACAGCAGGAAAAAGTTTCATATCACAGGCATCATGCCGGAAGACAAGAGGAATTTCTCAAATCTGTCTCTCCAACAATTCGGGACAAAAGTTTTTAAAGATTGTTTGGTGGGCCAAGGGCTAGGCAGTTAGGTCTGCTGCCTAGCTGGGTTTGTGGTAGAATTTTAGGGGTGAAGAAATTGCCTTCTTTGCTGAGTCTTGGATGGGGATGATAAGACCAGTTGAGTCAATTCCTTGGGGTGGGCCACTGGTCTGGGTGAGTGAGCAGGTCCATCAGATGCAGGGTCTGGAAGATAGCTCAGAAACTAGCCTTAGGTTTCACAAGGGTGCAGTTGTCTATGGGAGCAATGAAGAAAGCAAAGAATCTTCTTGACCGTCAGCTATGTGACTCCTGATTAGTAAGCAATTAAAGGAAAGCAAACTAGGGAACATGGCTGATTATAGATATTTAATGTATTTTAATTATGCCTATACCTTTGCAGAATTCAGGCCCCTACCACAGGTGCTACCTTGTGCCCCTTCATTAATTTTATAAAGAGCAGTTTCATTTCCAGCTACACCACACTGTCAGTAGGGCTTGATGATGATCCTTGGAACCCCCACCAAGTTAGCCTTCTTTATGCTTACATTTCTCCATTTTGAGAGAGTGCTGCCCAGAAAGAGAGGGTCAAGCATTCTGGGTGTGTGAGGGTAGGAAGCTAGGACTGGGCTTGCACCAGCCTCCTAAGGCTTGTGCCCTGGCTGTGGTTCTGCACATGAACATGAGGAGGGGCTCAAACATTCAGTCTTGGCAGAGCTCTAGGTACCCACAGCCCAGCCTAGCCCTGAAGGAGTAGGGTCCTCCCTGGAGAAGCACTATGACCCCTGTAGGGATAGAAAGACCCCCTTTCAAGGAAAGACTCCTCCCAGGTGAAGGAGCCTATGGGCTTATGCAGAATTCAGCTTCGTCAGCAACACCCTCTGGCAGCAAGAAAGAAGCAACAGAGAGAATAGGGATGTATCCCATGGGGTGTCAATAGAAGACTGGCTGACCCACCCTGTTCTTTAAGATTAAGAAAATATCCTAGAATTCATAGCCATTGTCCGGTCATGGAAGTCTCAGAAAAAGATATTTGGAGTCCCTGTTCATGAGGAAGAGGTTAAGCAATCTATTAGAAAAAAGCAAATCAACCATCCATCCATTCATTCACTTCACAAGTGGTTATTGAGCATTTGCTATGTGTCAGGCACTGTTGAAAACATTAGGGATACAACATGGACAAAGTTGTCACACAGATATAACTGTTTGTACCCTGTGGTTGTGGAGTAGCTCATACAAGCCACCTAATATAGAATCATTTTGTAACATCAAATGGTTTTTTTTCACTTCTCACTCACCCACCCCTCTCACACAGGGCATCGAGCCCTCCTCCAGGCATGGAGCATCCATATACAATGTTGGTTCTATACTGCCAAAGGCTGGCCTCAATTGGCCTGCCCCCAAAGACCTGAGACTCTTCCTAAAAAGGAATCATGCCTTTGAGTTCAGACCTCACAAATCTAAGAGTCCTTATTTAAATTCAAATAGCCCTGCAGTTGTGACACACTACATCAGTGTCGCTCATTAACACCTTTCTAGGTAACAGCTATGTAAAGAGTGAAGAAATCCTAGAGAGGGGAAGAATCTGAGAGACTGTTTCCAGGAAAAACAGGGCTAGCTGATGAAGCTCAATAAGTATATGAGGGGGCTTCCATGCAGCTGAAGAAACCATCTTTCCCCTACCCCTAGGTGATTGACTGAGGGAGGTTTTCCCAAGGGAGAAACCAGAAGCCAACAGGATGATTAGTAACAAACTAAAGGATATCTGGCTTAGACTATGCAAATAACTACTCCTGTTTGTTTTCACATATACCTGGAGCCGTTAATAAGATTCATGGTTCTTTGTAGAAGTAGGCAGTGTGGGCTGGGCACAGGGGCCCATAATCTCAGCATTCTGGAAGGCTGAGGCAGGTTGATTACCTGAGCTCAGGAGTTCAAGACCAGCCTGAGCAAGAGCAAGATCTTGTCTCTAGGGCTTAACACCCACAGCTCAGCAGTTAGGGCACCAGCCACATACAACAAGGCTGGTGGGTTCGAGCCTGACCCGGGCCTGCCAAACAACAATGACAATTGCAACAAAAAAAACAGCTGGGCATTGTGGCAGGCACCTGTACTCCCAGCTATTTGGGAGGCAAGAGAATCTCCTGAACTGAAGAATTTGAGGTTGCTGTGAGCTAGGACACCACAGCCTTTACCCAAGAGATAGAGTGAGACTCTGTCAAAAAAAAGAAGAAGAAAAAGAAGGAAAAAAAGAAAAGAAAAAAAGTAGGCAGGGTGTGTAACAACATGGAAAAAATCATTACTTTGTAGGAGATTCCACACACCCTAAATAAGGTTTTAATGGGAGTGACTAACTAAATCTTGGGATAAGCCCAAGAGTTTGAGGTTGCTGTGAGCTGTGACACTATAGCACTCTACCGAGGGCAACATAGTGAGACTCTGTCTCAAAAAAAAAAACAAAAAACTTATCTCTAAAAACTAGCTGGGTGGCAGTTGAGTTATCCCAAGTAGTCCCTGCTACTTGGGAGGCTGAGGTAAAAGGGGTGACTAAATCAGAAACTTTGATGGGTAAGAGCCCTCCAAGAGGTGCTTTGTGATCCCTCTAGGGCTAATCTAGGGCTTGGGTTAGCTGGACAGGGTGGATAAATTACAGACACACAATGAATAGTCCAGACTATAAAGGAGTCTGCAGAGGCTGTTTAGAGTAAGAGAGAGGTGACTGGCAGAGGACAGAACAGGGATGAGAGCTTTATTATGTTTCCCTGTGTGGTCTATGATGCCAGTTATCCTCCCCATTTTTTCATAAAACCTTTAGTAAAAAGTCCATTCTGGTTCGCATGCTTTGGAGGGTTCCCCAAATACCTTAGGGAATGGTATGACCACCAGCTATCCACAGGAGGCCTGCCACACCTGGGTTCCAATTATAAATATTTAAAGAGCTCGAGTTGAACAGGGTCAGGTGTATGGATCCTGCTACTTAATGTAGAGTCATTGGTTTGGAGATGGGATTTTTTAATAGTGCAAAAAGATCTAGATGTTCAAAATATGGTATTTTCATGGAGCAATACCAACTCAATGCTTACATTTGAACCCTGGCTCCCTACTTTCCAAAAACTAAGATGCCTAATCCTCAGAGCTATTGGGACATAACAGGTATCATTTCTCCATTTTCAGGAGACACATGAGTTTGGCTCAGAAAGGCTAGAGAACACCATCAGTCACTCAATGACAACAGGAGTCAGAGAGCCTGGCTCTCCACTGAGAGATAAACCCAACTCTCGGGCCCTGGAAATCACATTTGAGCATACAGCTTTATGAAGCTGATTTTTTAAAGGCATTCCATCTTCTCCATCACAAGACTTGTTAGGACACCATTGGGTGGCACTATTGCTTACATTTTAAAATTCCAGGCCATCGAACTGAGTTCAGTTTCAAATCAGCACTTAAAAAGCATAGCAGAGGGTTATCAAAGGAGCTCTAGAAGATAGCTTCCCCCAACATGTATCACCAAGCTGTAGTTGAAACTACAGAAAGTTCAATATAAATAAGATATTACTTCTTGGAAAATCACTCAACTCATTTAAAAGACAGTCTACCAGACTCAATGAGCATTAGCATCTTCGTTACAATTTCCATGCAACTTGACATCCTAAAGAGCTCTACTCTTGGTCCAAGATGGATTGCCAGCAATTGGCACTTACTTCTGGTTAGGGGCTAATGGGCAAAGTCATACTGTTTCGTGGCTTTTCCTTTCTGCAAACATGCTTATGCCTTGGTTAGTCAATTACCCCCATGACTCCTATATCCATTTACAGTAATTTCTATTAAGGAAATTTCCACCTCTTGCACTAATGGGAGTTTTAGTGATCAACTCAAGGTCTCTAGCCACTATGTTTAGCTACTATCCCTGCCAGACCTCCAAGACCTTTTTCGGCATTATAGGAAAAAGAGTCTTTGAAGAGCATAATGGTTCTCATTACTCCTCCTCCCACACCCACCTCACTAGCAGACAGAAATCAGCACCGGTGACAGCCAGCAAGTCAACACTGGGAGAAATTGCTGTGGTTGTCATCGTCTGGCATAACCCACAGAGGCACACATACACCACACACAGTGGATGGTATTCAAAAGCAACTCTGTATTCATTATATTTTTCACTGTTAATATTTGTTTACTGATTTAAATAGTTTGCTCCATGCTGCTGTCCCAGAGTAAAACCAGACATGCCCACTCTTCGTTGCATGACCATGAAAGATTCCATTGTCACAATGAATTACATGTGCTGTCTTTCTACAGTGACACAATCCCAGCTCATGACAGCCAGAGGAACAACAGGGGAGAAGGACGAACTGAGCACATAAGTCGTATATACAATTGGAGGGATAAAACAATAGAGAATTACACCTAAGTTTAATGCAACATATATGGCCGGTAATGAGAACCCTCACTATTCAGCCCAGGCTTCCAGAAAATTTAGCAGAAAAAAGCCCCAAGACAGAGATTTTAAGCAGAGTTCTCTCCTTTCTACTCGCTTGGTAGAAATGCAGAATTTGGGCCTCACCAGACCTACTGAATCACAGCCTGCATTTTAACAAACAGGCAAGTGGTCTGTATGAAGCTGAAGTTTGAGAAGCATGGTTCTAGCACATAAGGAGTTGAGCAAACTGAAGCCTCCTTCTAAGGAAGGGCCAGCTCTAACAGAATTTGGCTAGAACAAACCCAACAGAGAATGTTAAGAAAGAGAGGAAAGTGCAGCACTTGTGGCTCAGCAGGTAGGGCGCTGACTCCATATACTGTGGGTGGTGGGTTCAAACCCAGCCCCAGCCAGCTAAAACAGCAGTGGCAACTGCAACAAAAAATAGCCAGGCGTTGCGATGGGCACCTGTAGTCCCAGCTACTCAGGAGGCTGAGGCAAGAGAATTAATCAAGCCCAAGAGGTGGAGGTTGCTGTGAATTGTGACACCACGGCACTCTACCGAGGGCAACAAAATGAGACCCTGTCTCAAAAAAAAAAAAAAAAAAAGACAGAGAGAGAGAGGGGAAGCTTTTAACATTTTAAAATGTTACAGGGCTTCTTGTCCATGAATGAGACAATCAACTGGCCAACCCATGGAGTGTAACAAGTTATCTTTAACATCACTTTGTAAAGGTACTCTGAGCATGCTGTGTCTTACAGTGAAAGTTGCAATGTGACATAAAGATTCATGTTTTATTAGCTAGAAGCAGCTTTGTCCTTTTATGTGACATTTCACATTCTATTGCTATTTTTTATTTTTTTATTTTTTAGAGACATATGTTGTATATGCTGGTCTCAAACTCCTGGCATCAAACCATCTTCTGGCCTCAACCTTCTGCGTTGCTGGGATTACAGGAATGAGCTACCTCAACCAGTTCATTCTATCACATTTAAATATAGTCTATTGTATTTATATCTCTTATAATTTAGAAAATTAGATATTATGGTTGAAATTTAAAATATATTTTTCAAAGTTGAATTCATAAAAATATAGGGTTTTTCTGAGGAAACACCTCAGAGCTCACGCAGAATTAGTGAATCTTTTTATTCCTTTAAGGACCACTGTGCGATGCCCAGAGATGTTGCCTCTTTCAGCAGACCCTCCCTACTTTCAAAAATTTGTCAGGACGGTAAGCAAAAAAGTTATAAGGTCTGACAACTAAGTGCACAAACTCATCCTAAAAAAAAGTGCTACATACCTCATTGCTGAGTATCACTGCAGTCACCTTTGAAATGCTCCTCTTGGGAAACTGTATACCCATGCCAGCGCCTAGTCTGCCCTTCAACGCAAATTTGAAATTTTTTTTCTGGAATGACCATCGGAGCTATCATCGTATGAGGTCTGATAATTAAGTTGCAAACTTGCCATCATGCACTTACGTTGGCAGTACTGTATAAATACAAAATCTTCATGAATCTCTTTTAAATATTTCCTACACATACACAGAAGTTTTTATTTTGTATAGCTTCTTGAAATATCTTTCTATATCATACTTTTTCCTTTGTCCCTTCAACTCTTAGCACTGAGTTTTCTACACAAAGTGTGTTTTGACAAAATTTACTCAATTACTGCTTTTCTGGACCATTCCAGAAGGAGCCATCACAGAGATGACAAATCAGAAGCATTAAGATTCCCTTGAATACATGCCCACCTTTGCCACTTTTATTCAGCCTAGTACTAGAAGTCCTAGGCAGAGCAATTAGGCAAGAAAAAGAAATAAATGGCATTCAATCTGAAAAGAAAATAATTATGATGTTTCTTTCTTTTTGTAGGTGACATTATTTTATATATACAAAACCCCAAAGCCTCCACCAAAAACATTAGAACTAATAAATGAATTCAGTAAAATGGCAGGATACAAAATCAATACTATAAAAATGAGTTGAACTTCTATACACCAACAATGAATTTCTTTTTTTTTTTAAAAAAAGAAATTAAGAAAATGATTTCATTTATAATAGCTTCAAAAATATTAAATACTCAGAATAAGTTTGATCAAAGTGGTGTAAGAGCTATACAGTGAAAACTATAAGACATTGATAAAAGAAATTATAGAAGACACAAATAAATGGAAAATATTCATCTTCATAAATTAGAAGAATTCATATTGTTAAAATGTTCATTCTACCCAAAACAATCCACAATGCAATTGCTATCAAAACTCCAATGGCATTTTTCATAGAAATAGAAAAAACATTTCTAAAATTTGTATGGAACCACAAAAGACCCTAAATAGCCAAAGTAATTTTGAAAAGGAGTAAAGCTAGAGGCATCACCTTTACTGATTTCAAACTATATGTATTACAAAAATATAATGGTCAAAACAGTATGATACTAGCATAAAAACATGCACATAGAACAACAAGGCAGAGTTGAGAGCCCAGTTAAATCTCCATATATGGTCAACTAAACTTCGACAATGATGCCAAGAATGCACAGTGCTGAAAGGGAAGTCTTTTTAATAAATGATATCAGGAAAACTGTATATTCACAAGCAAAAGAATAAAATTGTACCCTTATTGTATACCACATACAAAATTTAATTAAAACTACAGTAAATATTTACATGTAAAATCCAAAACCATAGAACTCCTAAAAGTACAGGGCAAAATCTTCTTAACATTGGTCTTGATTTAAAGATTTTTTTGGATAAGAGGCCAAAAGCACAGGTAATCAAGTAAAAATAAACAAGTGGAACTGTAACTGTATCAAACTAAAAAGCTTCTGCATAGCAAAGGTAACAATCAACAAAATAAATGGGCTACCTATAGCATGGGAGAAAATATTTGCCAACCATTTATCTGATAGGAGGTTAATATCCACAGTACATGAGGAACTCACACAACTCAATAGCAAAAATAAATAAATAAATAAATAAAAATAACTTGGCTTAAATGGGGGCAAAGATAGGAATAGAAATTTTGCAAAGAAAACATATAAAATGGCCAGCAAATAGATGAAAAGGTGCTCCATATCACTAATCATCAGGGAAATACAAGTCAAAACCACAATGAGATATCACCTCATACCTGTTAGAATGGCTATTATCAACCAGACAAGAAATAACAAGTGTTGGCAAGAGTATGGAGAAAAGGAAACTTTTGTATAGTGTTGGTGGGGATATAAATTGGAACAGCCATTTAAAAAAGCAGTGTAGAAGTTCCTCAAAAAATTAAAAACAGACATATCATGTGATCTAGCAATCCCACTTCCTTTTTTTTTTTTTTTGCAGTTTTTTTTTGGGGGGGTCCAGGCCTGGGTTTGAACCCACCACCTCAGGCACATGGGGCCAGCACCCCCCCTTTGAGCCACAGGCACCACCCAATCCCACTTTTTGGTATATAGTCAAAAGAAATGAAGTCAGTATCTTGAAGAAAAATTTGCACCTCTATATACATTGAAGCATTATTCACAATAGCCAAGATAATGGAAGCAACCTAACTGTACATCAACAGATGAATGCCTAAAGAAAATGTAGTGTGTACATATGTGCACACATGCACATATACACACTGACAATGGAATATTATTCCACTATAAAAAAAGGAAATCCCACCATTTGTGACAATTGAATGAAACTGAAAGACACCTTATGCTAAGAAAGAAAAATAAATTGAACACAAAAAGACAAATGCTGTATGTTTCTACTTATAAAATCTAGAAAACTGAACTTAACAGATGCAGAGAACATAGCAGTGGTTACCACAGCTGAGAGGTGGGAGAAACGGGAAGACATTGGTCAAAGGATACACATTTTTGTTATAAGATGAGCAAATTCTGGGGGTCTAAGGTACAGCATGGGTGATAATGGATGTATTAATATTTGCTAATTTGATGGTGGTACTCTTTACACAATGTATGTGTATAGTAAATCATCACATTGCACACCCTGAATATGTAAAATCTTTATTTGTTAATTAAATCATTTAAAATCAAAAAATAAAGATGTATATGTTTTAGTTAAAACATTTTAAGAAAAAACATTGAAGAGCAGTGCCTGTGGCTCAATGGGTAGGGCACCAGCCCATATACCAAGAGTGGCAGGTTCAAACCCAGCCCTGGCCAAACTGCAACAAAAAAGTAGCCGGGCGTTGTGATGGGCGCCTGTAGTCCCAGCTACTTGGGAGGCTGATGCAGGAGAATTGCCTAAGCCCAAGAGCTGAAGATTGCTGTGTGCTGTGATGCCACAGCACTCTACCAAGGGCAACAAAGTGAGACTCTGTCTCTAAAAAGAAAAAAAAAAGAAAAAAAAAAAATTTAAATGTTTTTAAGAAGAATCCCTTGAACATTCCTAGAATCTTTCTTTTACATTTCAATTTCACTGAATTCTTACATCTTAAATCAATAAATAAAAATTAAAAGTTCTAATTCTATTTTGTAGATTTAGGTAATAATTTACTCTAGTTTACTAAAGGCCACTTTTGAGCTTTCTTACCAACAATTTGGCAATTTTAATATGTGCTCATTATTAATAAAAATCTGTGTTTTAAGGAACAAATGTTTAAACTGGCGTTTGAAAGGGTCCCCAAGGAACTGCTGTGGATAGCTACTGACGTGAAGAAAACCCAACATTTACCATTAAAATCATCATCTGCATATCCACAGGGGCTCTTCCTGAAAGCTGCTGGGGGATTTATGCTCCTCTGGCTATGTAGGTAACAGCAGGGAAGATGCCTTTGCCCCCACCCCCAGGCCCACCCCTGTCTGATGCTGATGCCTGTAAATGACAAATGGGCACATTTGGCTTGTTTGTGTTGACCGGGATGGGGCAATGTGCCCCATCACCTAATAAAATACTTATTAAATGTGCACTGTTTGTCATTTAACAACTAAGGAGAACTATGTACTTACAGATTATGAACAAAACTTCAAAAGCATTCAGCATTCACCAACCAAATTTTTGTCAAAAGCCTATAGGGTCAGTCACTGATGGGTGTGAAAAGACAAGATCAAGTATGTACTTGGGGGAATTTGTGATTTGTGAACTTGGAGGACAAGAGGAACTTCTGCATATTTATAGAAAGCAGAAAACTAGCATAGAAGTTCAACTTGGAGAAAAAAATACATAAGTAGTATTATGTAACAGTTATTTTTTCTACATATACATGTGTTTATTAGGTTTCCACTTTTTGCAGGATCAAACAACAGGTCTAGGTTGAGTTCTTTGAGATTTCTCCATACTTCCTTCCAAAAAGGTTATACTAGTTTGCAGTCCCACCAGCAGTATAAAAGTATTCCTTGGTATTGGATTAAAGATGGTGGCTGAGTAACAGCTTCACTGCAACTGGGCACAGCAAGTCTGGGGAGACAAGACTCCAGACATCTCTGACCGGTAAGATCTGCCTGTGATCATCCCTTTGAGGACTTCTGGACCCCAGGAGGAGGACAAAAACAGTGGAAAACTGGCAAGTGGCTGCGTGTGTTCAATCAACCTAATCATGCGCAACTGTGAGTACAAGCAGCAGTGAGACTGCAAACTGGAAAGGCCGTACATGTGAACTTTTTTGGTGTTCTTGGACTTGGCGCTCAGTTGAGCTGCATTGGGGAGAGCTTGAGCAAAAGTGTGGAGAACTTTGGGCATTGTCTGGGGCCCCAAAATGAGACACTGAGCTGGGCTCAGTGAAAACCATTGTGTGAAAAAACTGCTCCAGCAAGCTCAGCCCTCAGGGTCCCAGAGCAAGGAATGGGCGGGACAAAGTAACCTAGTGACTGAGCAGCTTAAAGGCGGGGACTAAACTGCCTCACAGCCCTAATCCTTAGGAGCAGAGTGAGATGGTTTTGGCACACTGGAGCCTTGGGCTGTTGCCTTGGGTAGAGTGCCCAGACGTCACAGCTCATACCAACCTCAAATTCCTGGGCTTGGTGCTGCCCAGACCTCCATAAGAGGTGTGCAGCGACCCCCAACCAGTGACCTGCACCCACCAGGGCTCCACATTCCCTGACCAGGAACTGAGGGAGCCACGCAACCTTGCGTCCCCCCTCCTGTGTCCTCCCAGCCTCCACACTAGCTGATCCATCTGACCAGGGACTCTGGTAGCTGCGTGCCCTCTGGAGCCCTCCCTGCCTCTGCGCAGAGCCCTTCTCCTGGCCAGAGACTGCTAGAGCCTTGGGTTCTCTGTGCCAAAATCACTGGGAGCCAGGCACAGAGAACCGTGCGCACCACCCCCAGCTCTGTTGCTGAATCCGGGTGTGTCTCACACCGGAGCTGCTTCTACAACCAGAACTCCCTAACTAGAGCAGAACCAGAGGAACTACACAGGGTCACTCCCTACAAAGATCCAGGAACAATAGAGTGATCCTGCTGGGGTCTAATCTTGGAGAGACACCTCCCCAACTCTGAGGACGGCCAGAGGCAATGATGAAAAGCAACCATGAGGCAAAATCAACCGGAAAACTCTGGCAATATGAATAATCAGAGTAGATCAACTCCCCCAAAAATCAATGGGGCAGAAACAGCACAAGACCCCATGCACAAACAAAAACCTGAGATGTCAGAAATTAAATTCAGGATCTGGATAGCAAATAAGATCGAATTAGAATTCCAAAGGTTATCTCAAGAATTCAACCAATTCAAAGAGCAAATGACCAAAGATTTTGAATCATTGAGACAAGAAGTTGCATCCCTCAAAAATCTGAGAAACACAGTAGAATACCTCAGTAACAGAATGGACCAAGCAGAAGAAAGGATTTCTGACATTGAAAACAAAGCTTTTGAATGCTCCCAAACCCTCAAAGAAGAAGAGAAATGCAGAGCAAAAACAGACTACTCTCTCAGAGAGCTCTGGGATAATTCGAAGAAAATCAATATTCGTCTTATAGGGATCCCCTAAAGTGACGAAGTGGTTTCACAAGGCACAGACTCTCTTCTCCATGAGATTATGAAGGAGAACTTTCCAGATATGCCAAGGGATTCCAAAATTCAGATAGCAGACAGTTTCAGAACTCTAGCATGACTCAACCCGAATAAGACATCCCCCAGACACATCATAATCAATTTCACTAAAGTTAATATGAAGGAGAAAATTCTGAAAGCTGCCAGACGAAAGAAAACCATTACCTACAAGGGGAAGAATAT
>CAUYPK010123312.1:0-11193 GCA_963574355.1 Loris lydekkerianus | reverse complement strand
ATCCCACCAGCCAGAGATGCCTGGAGTCTTGTCTTTCCAGACTCATCATGCCCAGTTGCAGGGAAGCTGTTACTCGGCCACCATTTTTAATCCAGTTCGATTTATTTTATTTTGAAACATGCACACACAGACAGACTTTGGCTTTGCTCTCTACAAAGTTTCTTCTGAACTTGCATTTTATAGTTGTCAGTCAATAATTTGCAAAGATTATACTCAGACATCTGAAGCTTGAAAGACAACTCTGGGCTCTTTGCTCTTTCTGTAGGTTGAGGAATACATTACAAATCCAGAAGAGTTATGTCTCCTGAGGCTTTCCACTGTTGCCAGGTTCCCTAATGTAGTTCAACAATCTTTGAACATGCATGGAGAGCACCTTAACTCTGTATTTCTGAACTGGTCTCTCTTCTGAAAATGTCCTCAGGGAAGATGATTATAAGCACTTCTCTTATCCAAAGCTCTAACAGTTTTCTATGAATAAACACTTTTCAAGCTGTTATCTGTTTTGGATATTTCCTGGAAAAGGTTAATTTTAATAATTGTTTTACACCTACACATGTTTTCTGGATAAGAGAATATATTCCTCATGCTGCCTTTATTGCAAAGGCAATCCTATGCATTAAATTTTTAATTTCTATTTTTGAATAGATAAAATAGACAACTTTAGGGGGGTTGTAACATATAAATTCCAATGTAGTGAAATGCTACACATTATCCATGTTATCCATATCTTTTGTATATATTGATAGCAGCATTTTATGTCTGCAGTGATAACTTTTATAATTGTACGATAAATGGAATCATGTGTCTATTTTCTGTTTTTTTCCTGAGTGCTTTTTTTTCTGTTAATTTTTTACTAAATGCTAGACATTGCCTTTAAAACATTGCAAAAATTTAAAGAAAGTCATTTTTCTGGTAGACCAGGGCAGGGGAATCTTCTTAATCAAATTAGGGACTGACAGAAACCGCCAGACTACACGTTTTGTGAAGTGCTACTTGCTCTGCTCCTGGTGAAGGTCCTCCAGGATTGCAAACCCTGTGGAACTTACTAAGGCTTCTCTTCTTTGCAAATCTTGAACCCCAATTTGGGGGTTCTCAGAATTTGGAAACTGCAGAAAGTCTACTTTGATTTTTCCAAAAACTTTTCATCTAGTTTAATTGTAAAAATTTTGAGATTCTGGGTAAAGTAAGATTCTTACTTACTTTAAGAATGGAGACTTCCAGGGCTCACAATAAAAACCTGTGAAATTTACTATGACATCACTTTTCTGGAGGTCCTAACCTTGGACTTTTGTTTAGTCAGCATTAGGAGATAGGTTTTCCATCTCACTTCTTAGTCTTTTGCACTTCACAGTTTAAAACTTTAATAAGTAAAAAAAAAAAAAAAAAAAAAAAACTTTAACAAGTACCTGAAGCTAAAATGATTAGAAAGTGTTTTCTTTCCCATGTTGGTCATTCTGGTTCACTCTGGGGTGGAGCACAGTCCATTTCTGTAAGTAGCAAACCTGCCTTCATCATCTTGTGTATAAGACTTTCTCCTGATTTCTAGTCTTGATACAGACTTTGTCCAATTTACCTTTGTGAGAAAAACTTCAATTTTTATTTTGAAATAGGAAGTTATTTTCCAATGGGGAATTGTAAAGCAGGGGAACTCATCTATAGGCTGAGAAAGCTACCTTTCAATAAAAGTCTATGAATTCTTAAAGCAAACTTTCTACATCAATAAAACAATGATGAATGCATTTAAATTTTTCTGAGGAAAGGTAGTGGATAGGTTTATCTTGTTATTCTACAACACAATTCTTTTCTAGAAAAAAAAAATGATTAGCTCTGAATTTGACCATAATCTAATTCAATTATACTTAAAACCCTAATAGTTTTTTTATAAAGCTTTAAAAATTATGCCTTTTAAACACTGGCAGCATTAGTATCTTTTTTAAAAAACCATTTTCCTTCCTTTTGACATTGCTTTATTTTCAACCAATTACAAGCAATGCAGCCTCAACAAGTTTTTAAAAGCTCAAACATACTGTGAAGTGATGCAGAACGGAAATTAAAATTCACGTATTAATTTTCCTTTTTATTTCCATAAGTATGTATTCCTACCCAGTATGCTACTGAGACCTTGACATGAATAATTTTGAAATGTTTTCCTCAATTTAATAGACTCTTTGTTCTCCATTTAATGACTCTTTGTTATGCTGGGGAAATAATATAGAAAGTCAAATGCTCATTGTAGGTTATAATATTTCTATACAACTATCAGTGTCAGATTTAGTCTCTATGGTGAATTCAATGATACTCTGTACTTTGATCTGTGGGGAGTGGTTAGGACTTAGCCAAAAAGTAATAATAATAATAAAATAACTGGGCTGTTGTGCTTGAAAGAGTTGATCTTGTGAGGATAAATAAAATGAAAAGTCGATTTCTTTTGTGCCCCATGAAATATTTTCATTAGGTGTTAGCATTCAGGGTTGCCTGCTTTCATTTCCTTTTCCTTCATGCTATGAGAGGATTTAGGGAACTCCTCCCAGAAGGAAATAGCAAGTGCTCCACTTGATCTATCATCTTTCTCATGAGGCTAATTGGTGATTTCTAAGGACATTCTATGGGCTACAAAAAAAAAAAAATCATTTGAATTTTCACCATCAGGATTTCTCTTGAGCATTACGCTGGTCCCACCAAGAGGACTAAATAATATGGACTCCTGAAAACTGATTTTATTAAAGAAATAAACAGAATTTATTTCCTCCTTCACTGTTTTCATCAATTCTTTGCCGGCAAACAGTCCTCCACCTTCCTCTAGTAAGAGCTTACCCTCTTTCCTCTGGTGAAACCAGACTGTGGTTTAGGAGAGACTATCTGCACTAGCCTCTAACTACCCAGCAGTGGAAATAAGTTTGATCTCAATAACCACACTGCCTAAATGCCCCCATGCCACCAGGAAAGATTAAGGAATGAAAATGTCATCAAAGGAGGACAAATGGGAATTCACCCCCACCCGGGCTATTTCTGTTAATGTTATCAAGAAAGCAGCTTTCCTCATACTGAGGTTGAAATGCTATTCATATCAAAGCTTTAGGCTGCCAGAAACCATCAAGCATATCAGATAGAAAAACCCCTGCCTGAGAGGTGAAGGCTCAGAACTTTAATGACATATTTTAACCCCCTGGATCAAACCCTCCCTGAAGCTGGATAATGGGTTGGCTATTTTGTTTGGTTGGGGCCAAAACTGCATGTCCTTTAAACTTAAGTTTGAATTATCTAACTCTCTTACTTTAATTGGAAGAATCCTTAAAACACAGCCTCTAATCTTGGCTTTGAGGCAAAAAAAAAAAAAAGAGAGAAAATCTAAAATGAAGTGTGTCATATTTCTATAATGACGATATTCAATTTTGATGGGGTTCAGAAAACAGCACCTCAAAATCCTCAGAAGAAAAAGTTTTTCTCTGATCTGCTCCTGCCCTCTGACGCTTTCTTTCTTTCTTTCTTTTTTTTTTTTTTTTTTTTTTGCAGTTTTTGGCTGGGGGTGGGTTTGAACTCGCCACCTCCAGCATATGGGGCCGGTACCCTACTCCTTTCAGCCACAGGTGCCACCCTCAGGTCTATTTTTCAACACATCTAGCCATGGAAACTAGAATTCTAGAAACTAGATCCCCAAAGAAGGTTCTGTTCATATTTCTTGCCCAGTGATAGTTGGAATTGTTTGCTCTTTTTGTTGTTGTTTATTAATTTGAGTTCTCTGTAGATTCTAATTATCAACCCTTTGTCAGATTTGTAACATACAAATACCTTTTTCCCATTCTGAAGGTGGTTTGGTTTAATTATTGTGTCCTATCTGTGCAGAAGCTTTTTAGATTAATTGAGTTCCATTTATTTACTTTTGCTGTTGTTGAAATTGCTAATGCAGTCATCTTCATAAAATCTTTCCCCAGGCCAACATCATTAAGAGTTTTATATACACTTGCTTCTAGGATTTTTTATCAATTGATGTCTTAGATTTAAGTCTTTTGTACATCATGAATCAATTTTTGTAAGTGGTGAGAGATGTGGGTGAGATATCCTTTAACCCCAGTGAGAATAGCCCACAACACAAAGTCTCAAAGCTGAAGATGCTGGCAAAGGTATGGAGAAAAGGGAACACTTTTACATTGTTGGTGGGACTGCAAACTAATACAGCCTCTTTGGAAAGAAGTATGGAGAATCCTCAACTTAAAAGCTAGATCCTCACCAATATCGAATAATAAGAAGCCATTATTCCCTAAGTTAAGTCCTCTTCCTAATTCATTTTACATCAATCAGATATATTTAAAAGATTTTTATTCAATCCTTCATGTCTTTGCCAATCTTCCACAGTTCATATATATATACATATATGTTTAGACACACAACATACATCTATCTTATAGATAAATATTTACAATTAGTATCATACCTTTTCTTTAATCATTCTTTGTCATTTAACTCATCCACTGAGTAATTTTTTTAGGTAATTATACTATTCATGCTTGATTTGCTGAAACCTATTTTTCTCATGATGTTTCTCGCTTCCTTTCTAAGATTATTTTTTATTTGCATAACAGTCATACCCAGATATTTTAACTGTAAAAAATTTCGATATCTTTCATCCTTGGGAGTTTAATCCTGCTAATGTAGGTTTCCATTGCTTATAGCTCATGGAGGTTTCCTTCTCATTTCCATTCTGGAAACCCATTTTAAAGGATACTTTCTCTATGTAGCCAGTAGGACTACATCTGATAATAATCATGTGTGAGTTTACAAAAAACACCAAACACAGCTATGATTTAATGTAAAAATAAATAAATAAAATGGATTTGCCTCTGCTTTTACCAGTAAGAAAGTGTACTTTAGTCAATCTAACTTTCTCATAAAATGGATTATGCTGCAGTGGTAAACAAGGGGACATTCTCAATTGTTTATGAGAAAAGGTTTATGTCTCCCTCAGTTACAGGCTTCCTGGGGCACCTACTCTGCTTTATAATCAGCTGCCCACTTTTTGGAATATTAATGCTCATTGCAGATAGAGTAAAAGAAATCCCACTCCATTACTACTTTTATACAAATCATTACCTAGAACAAGAAACATGTCTCTGTTATCTAAAAACCACAAAGAGAATCAGAAATGGCGGATTTTTATAAGGAGTGCCCACCTCAGTCCAGATAGACTTTAGACCCCCCAATTTTAATGACCTGTCCTTTTGCTAATCAGGAAATCCCTGTTCTCTCTATTTCCTGATGTTCCAGGGGGTTGTGAACTCCTGGCCTACTTCTTTCCAGCTTCGTGTTCTCCCATCTGACCAGGGAAGTTCTTTGTTGGCTTTCTGGTCATACAACCCTTGGGACCTGCTACCCCAATCTCAGCTTCTTCCCCTCCAGAGTTCACCTTTATTTGTGGATTTGTTTGTTCATGTTGCCCACAAAAACCTCCTCTATTTTCTATGAGAACACATTCACATATCAGAGAACTGAGGCACAGAGAGGTTAACTCATTCTCCTGGCGTCACCTGGGTATTCAATGAAGAAGAGACCTGGACCAAGGGACTTGCTTTGTTTGTTTTATTTTTAATTCTGCACTCATTATTTTTTCTATTTTACTATACTTCTATGGGTACATTATTTTATGTATCCTTGAGGTATAATGTGGTTTTGGTCCGTTTCTTCAAATTTCTAAAATATTTCAACAATAGCTTCAAGCAATATATAACAAAATTTCAAATTACTCATTGATATTTATATCACTAGTCATTATTAATTATTACTGTCCTTTAACAACATCTATATTTCTGGTACTTGTGAATCAGAGACGGCACTATTCTTTCCTTGTCTTAAAGGGTCAATAGTTTTAATATTTGCTTCCCACATCTTCACCTATGGAAATATCTCCAAGAATAAGGTTTCACTCTTGTTATATGAGCCTCTTCCATGTAAATACCCACATTTTTTTTTTTCTTTCTTCTCATTTAATTGTGTACATTTGCTGAACTTCAACTGTTTCTTTGCTGGGATGTGTAGTTAAAAGTGTATTTTCCCTAGGTTTATTATACCCTCCATATTTCAAAGGACAGGATCACTTATTATTTATATTGAAGTAAGATACACTTCTGCCCATGTACATAATATTTGAAGTTAACCCCATATATATTTGACCTAATGTAAACGTTCTCTCATTATTCTTCTAATAAATGGCCTGAGAAACTGGGTCAAGACTGAAAGAGCTTCAGTAATTTCAGGGAAAAAAAAAAAAAAGAAAAATCACCAGCAAGCAAAAATGTTGACAAACCCAGTAATACAAGCATTTTCAAAAAATAAAGAGGGTGGCACCTGTGGCTCAAGGAGTCGGATACTGGCTCCATATACCAGAGGTGGTGGGTTCAAACCCGGCCCTGGCCAAAAACTGCAAAAAATTTTTTTTTAAAAAGCCAAGCAGGAGTAAAAACAAGAGAAAAATAAAGAATGCACACAATCTCAATCTTGTACCTACGAGCATTTTTGATGTGTATCAAGTAAAATGACCTCAGGTGTAAATAAGCAGCAAGGTTGCACCAGTTTGACTGACTGAAAGGCAAGGAAAAGGTAGTATCTTGCAGAGTAAATTCCAGAAGGCAACATCTTCCCAGCTGGTTCATTCCGTGATTCAAAGTAGGTACTTGTCCACTTCTATTAGCAATTCTTAATCATGTTGGCTGAGCTTCCCTCGAGGTTGCAAGGTAGCTATATCAGTTTCTAAACATAACATGCAGACATAAAAATATTAAATTGACAAAGAGGTGCTTTTTCTTCCTTATAAGAAAAGGAAAATGCTTTCCAGAATCCTCCAGGAGATGCCCCTTCACATCATTTATCAAAACTGACTCATGTCAACTCCTAAACAAATCACTGGGAAGGAAAATGAGATTACAGTGCAGGTGAACTCAGTGAAACACATGGCTATGCAGTGGATGGTGGATTACTTGCAAAAACTCAGGAAGAAAAGAGGGATTGAATAGGTCCTGGCATTTCTTCCACAGCATCCTCCTAGATTCCATAGATACAAGCAAAACTTTGCTACATACCTCCTGTGAAGTCTCCCTCTTTTACCCTATTAAATTACAGGCATTTCACCATATGTATATAATGGCTTCATATAATTGTATTGTATTACAGTTCCAAATTTATTGAAATAATGCCATATTTATTGAATTAATGGTCCATTAATTGGCATTTAGATTGTTCCCAGCCATGACAATTGTAACACACACAAATGATGTAAAGAATGAAGGTTGGAGAAATAGGTGAATAATAGTTAGATTACATAGATAGATGGAATTGTAACATTAGAACTTACCTTTCAGAACACCTATGGATAGAAATTAAGTGTATAAAATGATTGTATACTTATTTTTTTCTGAGTTAAAACTAGCTACTCACACATATTTTGCTATGTGCTGTTGTCTTTTCACTAATTAGTAAAGTGCCTGTAATTGCACTTTTGATTTCCTATTTGACTCATGATATTTAGAAGACATTTTAATTGCTGTTATTACTTTTCGATGTTTAACATTTATTTTTTTCTATTAATTTTGGTTTTATTACAAGAAGCATAAAGGCAGAGAAAATGGCCTATACAATTTACGCTTTGAACATTTTATTGACATTTTCTTTGTGGCCTAACATATGTTAGTTTTGAAATTATCAATTGACACAGAAAGAAATGTGCATCTTTCCTAATGTGCAAATGTTTAATTAAATATATCAAGTTAAATTTCATTTGTATGGAAATTAGATCCTTTGTATTTTTTGAAGACTTGATTTGAAAAATTAGAGAGGGGAAATGCTTTGCATCATATATTTTGATATGATTTTTTAACTCATAAAGATTCCCAACAGTTTTAGCCTTATTGTATGTGGTACTCTCTGTCATAAAAGAATTGATGGACTTTCCAACTTGATGCCTCTTCCTTTGGATTTAATGTCAAATGTCATTATAGAAATGTGTAAAACATTCCATCAATAGACTTTTCACTGCTTCAACCATTAGAGTTTGATAAAAATGATGCTATGCAACTTCTGAGCTACATCATAAAAAACCATGTAGCTTCTGCCTATTTTCTTGAAGTATTTGCTCTTGGCACTCTCTTTCTCATAACCTAATCTGGCAATCATCCTATTGCCAGAGGCCCAAGCTGTATGGGCAGACCATACACAGGTATATCAATAGACCACCCCGGTTAAGTCTAGCCTTTCATGCGTCCCAGCCCAGGCTCTGCATATTCAAGTGAAGGAGCCTTCAGGTGATTCTGGCCCCAAGTATGTGAATGACTTTCAAATTCTTAAAGATTAAATGTATCTCCCCTCCTAAATGTATATATTGAAATCTTAACCTTTGGTATGCAGGTGATGGTATTAGGCAGTAGGACTTTGGGGAAGCAGTTAGGTCATGAAAGTAGAGCCTTTATGAAAGGAATCACAATGCCTTTATAGAGAGCTAGCACACTGTTCTCCCCCAGGTGAAGATACAGGAGTCAGTCTACACAAACAGGAAGTGGCCCCTTACCAAAACCCAACCATGTTAGCAGCGTGATCTCAGAAAGCCAGATGACAGAACAAAGAGGAATTCATTTCTGTAGTTGATAAACCATCCTGTTTGTGGTATTTTGTGATAGCAGCTCAAATGGACTAAGAAAAACATCTTTCCAGATAAGGCCTCAGACATTGAGGAATATTGATGATTTAAACCTGCCATGCCTTGTAATTCCTGACAACAGAATCTACAAAAACGTCTGGTGTTCATGCCACTAAATTTGAATGGTTTGTTATGCATTGGTGGTAGTAAGTATAGATAGTAATCTTGGGAACTCTGCTCTGTAAAACATTTTTACCCTTTTACAGTTAATGTCTCATCAACTTAGACATATCTCTTGAGAACATTATAAGCTGCCAACCTATTTAAAATTAATATAAATTATATTAGATTATAGATAAAAAAATTATCATTCTTTGTTTTGAGTTCAGTAGGTCAGATTTTCCACTTGGCAATGTATCTTAATGTAACTACATTATTTTTAAAACTAATTTCTATCATTTTTGGAGTTCTACTCTTTCTTATGTCTATTTAGTATTGCCTTTGTCCAAGACCATTTGAAATATGCTCTGTTCACTTTTATTTTATTCAGAATCTTGACAAGAAGTAACATATGTCTAACTACACTTTCAGATTGTTTTCATTCTCCATTACCCCTAAAATTATGATGTGAGCTTCCTGGACCCTAAACAACAGCTTCTCTTTCAATCTTCACATTGAGGGTGTGGTGCAGGTAGTCACAGAGCCACAGATGGTCCAGACAGTGCAAAGAGGCCTGAGGCAGTCCATGACCTTTCCCATGCTCCTAGTCTCAAAGAGGTATGGCTTTAAAAAAAAAAAAAAAAAAAAAAAAAAAAAAAAAAACACTTTTAAATCCAAAACTGTTAAATATCATGGGAATTATGTATTATTCAAAGGTTACAAGAATTTTCTTTAAAATCAACATGGGTGAAATTTGTGTTGATATTTATAATCTTTTGTTTTTTAATTTATTTATGGTTTGGACTATATTAAGTTCACTTCCCTTTTACTACTCAATGGTAATAATTTATATGTACTTGCAGCATTATCCATTTCATTGAAATATTGAAACATGATTACTGTAAAGTTTTATATACTATATACTCTTGTAAACTATAACCACATCTTCATTCTCATTATTGTGTAAATTCGATGATTCTCTATTTTATTGGTTTATTCAAAGAACTGAATTTCTTGTCAGTTCCATTATTTGTGCTGTTTGTTAATTAATTTGTTTCTCCTCTTATGTTTAATAATTCACATCTTTTGTTTCCTTTGGATTATTTTACTCTGCTTTATAGTATCATAATTTTTTTGTTGATTTTTGGTAAGAACCCCAAATCAAAAGTTGTAGGTGAGGCTCTTGTCCTCTATAGCTCAATTTTTTGTTTAAGATTATTTCAATAATTTTGTGTAGACTTCCTCTTTATATTATGTCAATATTACTAGACTTACATGAATGTCTGGGATAAAAAAAAAAAAAAAATATCTGACCTTTAGTTTTGATGCCTCTACCTGCTTTTTGGGCAAGGAAGCCCCAGGCTGGATTCAGCAATTTTGATCTTGCTTGCTATGTTTGGGGTTCCTGGCTGGCCTGCTGGGGTTGTATGTGTGTATGTGTAATTGTGCACTGTGCATAAAACACATTGTGGTATGAAGCTTTTTGTCCAAGTAGGCAAGGAACTTCGAGGGACAGAGTGCTGATTATTTGAATTCATTTACCACTCACCTCCTGATGGGTGGTCTTCTGACCTCCTCTAGTACAGGCGTCTTCTACGGAGGTCTCCTTTGGAGAGTCAGCAGTGTAAAGGAACCTCACACATCCTGGGCCAGCTGTCCTGCTTGAACCTGATATCTTCCCACCAACTTGAGACTCTCAAATAATCTTTTCAAATTTAGCACCACTATGCTCTGGAGACACAAGTAAAGATCCAGAAGATTACTTAACCCAATATTAAACGCAGTAGCACTCTCTAAGGAGGGTTTTTATGTGGGCATTTAATAGACCATATTGGTTTTAGACAATAGTTTAAGATGAGACTAGAAGATAAGACTGCTTTTTAAATTAAGCTCCAGGGAGTGTTTGGAAAAGCAAAACAAATTCACAACACATCCAGCATCCCAGGTTGAAGAATCAATTTCTAAAGATTTGGATGATCTAAGGACACAATTGTCATAACAGAGGGGTCTGAGTACAACTCAGGGAGTCTATAATGAGGTAGCTATGGTGGCAACATGTAGGGCCAGTAAATATATGAGACCACAAAGGTGCAGCCAGGGTCACCACAGACATAGATGAGAGCAACTTAGCAGAAGTGCAGCAAACAGTGTTAGGAAGAGTTAAGTGTCTTAGAACTCTGGGGGAAGCTTGTTAGAGACTGAATGAAGAAAACATGTCATTAATGCAGTTAGAATAAGTTAGAATACCTTAAGGCAGGCGTCCTCAAACTGCGGCCCGCGGGCCACATGAAGCGGTGTGAATTGTATTTGTTCCCGTTTTGTTTTTTACTTCAAAATAAGATATGTGCAGTGTGCATAGGAATTTGTTCATAGTTTTTTTTTTTTTTTTTTTAAACTATAGTCCGGCCCTCCAA
>CAUYPK010123310.1:0-11368 GCA_963574355.1 Loris lydekkerianus | reverse complement strand
TTCAAAAGCTTTGTCTTCAATGTCAGAAATCCTTTCTTCTGCTTGCTCCATTCTGTTCCTGAGGGATTCTACTGTGTTTCTCAGATCTTTGAGGGATGCAACTTATTGTCTCAATATGTCAAAATCTTTGGTCATTTGGTCTTTGAATCCATTTAATTCTTGGGATAACCTTTGGAATTCTAATTCGATCTTATTTGCTATCCAGATCCTGAATTCAATTTCTGACATCTCAGCTATTTGTTTGTGCATGGGGTCTTCTGTTGTGTCTGCCCCATTGATCCTTGGGGGAGTTGATCTACTCTGATTATTCATATTGCCAGAGTTTTTCTGTTGATTTCGCCTCATGATTGTTTTTCACCATTGCCTCTTGCCGTCCTCAGAGTTGGGGAGGTGTCTCTCCAAGATTACACCCCAGTGGGATCACTCTATTATTGCTGGATCTTTGTAGGGAGTGACCCTGTGTAGTTCCTCTGGGGCTGCTCTAGCTAGGGAGTTCTGGTTGTGGAAGCAGCTCTGGTATGTGACACACCTGGATCCGGCAACACAGCTGGAGGTGGTGCACACAGTTCTGGGAGTGCCTGGCACCCAGTGACTTTGGCACAGAGAGCCCAAGACTCTAGCAGTCTCTGGTCAGGAGAAGGGCTCTGCACAGAGGCAGGGAGGGCTCCAGAGGGCACGCAGCTACCAGAGTCCCTGGCCAGATGAACAGGCTAGTGTGGAGGCTGGGAGGACGCAGAAGGGAGGACGCAGGGTTGTGTGGCTCCTGCAGTTCCTGGTCAGATAATGTGGAGGCCCGGTGGGTGCGGGTCACCGGTCGGGGGTCGCTGCACAGCTCTTATGGAGGTCTGGGCATTGCCAAGCCCAGGAGTTTGAGGTTGCTATGAGCTGTGATGTCACGGCACTCTACACAGGGCAACAGCCCAAGGCTCCAGTGTGTCAAAACCATCTCACTCTGCCCCTAAGGATTAAGGCTGTAAGGCAGCTCAGTCCCCGCCTTTAGGCTGCTCAGTCACTAAGTTACTTTGTCCCGCCCGATCCTTGCTCTGGGACCCTGAGGGCAGAGCTTGCCAGGGCAGTTCTTTCACAATGGCTTCCCGCACCCAGCTCAGTGGCTCAGTCTGGGGCCCCAGACAATGTCCAAATTCTCCACACTCCTACTCAGGCTTTCCCCAAGGCAGTTCAACTGTGTGCCAAGTCCAAGAACACCAAAACAGTTCACAGGTAAGGCCTTTCTGGTTTGCAGTCTCATTGCTGCTTGTACTCACAGTTGCCAGGGTGATTAGGTCGATCGAACACACACAACCACTTGCCAGTTTTCCACTGTTTTTGTCATCCTCTAGGGTCCAGAAGTCCCTTGCTGGCTCCCTGTATCCTCCAAGGGATAATTATAGGCAGATCCCACCAGCCAGAGATGCCTGGAGTCTTGTCTCCCCAGACTCACCATGCCCAGTTGCAGGGAAGCTGTTACTCGGCCGCCATCTTTTTGCTCAGTCTTGTTTTGAACTCATGAGCTCAAGATATTCACCTGCCTCAGCCTCCCGGAGTGCTAGGAGGCATGAGCCACTGGGTAATGTATATTTTCCTTTTGAAGTATTGCATGAAGTTGTTCTGTTAAGTTTAAGGCTAATTCGTGCTGCTGATCAGTTCTGATTCTCCTTGAAAAAGGCAGTTGTTTATACTTTGAAACGTTCTCAGGGTCCTTTGATCCTATAACTTTGACAATGCAATTCTTTCACAATTTTTATATCACTAAATGCCTTCTCTTTCCCCTCTGAGTATATAAGTTAATTTATAAGTTGCTTCAGTGGCATTATTTCCAGGTCTGATTGTTGCTTCTGTCATGAATTCTTTAATAATAAGCACACATGACTTTTCTGATTTTTGAAGCAACAAAAATAAAAACAAAAGCATTTAAACATATGTGAGAAAAAAAAAAAAACCTCTGAAAATAAACCATAGGTAAAATAATAGGATATAACGGGAAAGCCCTGGACTGGTAGCCAGAAGGCATTGTTTCCTGGCCTAATTCTGTTTTAAGGACTTGGGCGTCTTTAGAAAATTTATCTAGCATAAAACTGGGTTCCAGTTTCCTTGTCTGTCAAATAAGGGGAATGGACTAAATGACCACTTTTAAATTCTAAAACCTTTGGATTCCATAAAAGGCCATTCTCCTTACTTGCTTTGTTGACAAGGTTATTTGAAGCTCCAGCCTGTAAGCCCACATTTTAGAGTCATGAATTTACACACTTTATAAGATCATAACCTTCAAGGGAAAAGATCATTAACCTCCTTCTCCAGCCTCTGCTTAATTATGACCCTGCCCCTGTTTTTTTTTTATCTGACAGCTGTTAGTTACATGGACCTTATGGCTGAATAGAGTAATAAAGTAATTCTTGGACAAAGAAGTTAATTGGTCAGACAAATCATTTTGTTATTGTTTAATACATTGAAATGTCATTTTAGAAAACATGCTATCTGAAATAATTTATTTTCCTTTCAGCATGTACATGACCTCTCAGATGTCTTTTCATCAAATTCTGCTGACCCTAGACAGACTAAGAGGAGGTTGAGAGAGAGAGAGAAGATTGTGCTGAGAACTCAGGACTGCCAAGGAGGTTAACGTAAATAGTGTACGTGAATGAACAAAATGTAGGAGAGAATGAGAGACATTTCTGTTCTCCACCAGCAGACTGCTGTGGTGAACAGTGATTACAGGCATATCTGGAGGACCTGGGAAAGGATTCTCAGGAAACAGCAGCTCATTCTCAAATAGGTGGATCAACTCCATCAAGCACAGTGCTGGCTCCAGGAGATGCTCAAAAAAACGCCAGGATTCTACCCTTTCCCGTCTTCCATGGGAGACACAGAGGTACAGTAGAAAGAACCCCGGACTTTGGAGCCTGACCCCCCATAAGCTTATAGCCTATCTCGACCACCTTGAAAAGCGTACTATAAAAACTGGGGTTGTCATGAAGTTTAAACCAGGTAGCATAAATAAAACACCTACTGCAATGCCTAGCACATGGTAGGCAATTAATGGAAAACATACTTGTTTGTCAGCTCTGAGTTCCTAAAGGACACAGGCTTCACATTTTTCCAGAGGCCTGCTTCATAAGGACTGGGTTCTGAGGACAATGGCACAGTCCCTTTATTTTCTTTTTAAATAATCTGGTACTTCTAATGACATTTTTTCATGCTTTCTGAACAAAGGGTTCCACATTTATATTTTCCATTGGTCCCTGTGAATTAGTGACTCACCTCAGGACAAGTTGCTGAGTATTCCCTGGGCGACTCTTCCCCCGGGCCCGAGGTGGAGCAGGACCCCGACTCCCATTCTTCATGGAGGAGGCAGGATCAACATCTCACCACCTGATCCCTCCAAGTCAGTCCTTCCTACCTGCTTATTTCCCTGCACTCTTTTACAGGGCGGAGATAAGTGATGGCTAGGCCAACAGGTTCTGCATAGGTGGTCTAGCACTTTGTTCTAGAATCTTTGGTGTTTAGCATACAACTTTTTGTCCTTTGCACTTGGAACCTTGAGACTATGATCAGAAGAATACTATGTTAATATCCTCTTACTCATCAGTGTGCAGAAACTCCTGGATGTTCTGTAAGTTTACAGAACTTAAATTCTAGAAGTCTACTTGTGCTAGAAATTTTGGGATGCTGTGTGTGTGTATGTGGGAGGGGTATATACAGGAATATGCGGATAAAATTCAGTTCCTTCCACATATGAAAAGCTGAGGTCCAGAGAGTTTCTTATATCTTAATGTTTTTAATAGTGGAGGCACAAATGCGATTTTTTTCTTTTTATTTTTTTCGAGATAGAGTCTCACTTTGTCACCCTCCGTAGAGTACTGTCGCGTCACAGCTCACAGCAACCTCCAGCTCTTGGGCTTAGACGATTCTCTTGCCTCAGCCTTCCACGTAGCTGGGACTACAGGTGCCCACCACAATGCCTGGCTATTTTTTGTTGCAGTTTGGCCAGGGCCATGTTCGAACCTGCCGCCCTTGGTATATGGGGCCAGCACCCTACTCACTGAGCCACAGGCGCCACTCACAAATGTCATTTTTTCACCTCTACACAACACCTCTCACTCCAGATTGCACTTCTAAATTTGATTTTATTCTAAGATGGGTTAACTTTTGTCCCAGATGGTTAAATAGGTGACATAGGGTATCTGGTGTTTGTAGGTGAGATGAACTTAATACATCAACATAGCAGAGCCATGTTGTGTGCCCAAACAACATTTAAGCCAACAGATCTCCTTGGCTTTTTGCTCATAATATTGCTGTGAGTCTCATGTGCTTGGAGAACTGAGATGTGCAGCTGCCTACCTAGGAAGGTTATGGCAAGGTCATGCATAGGTGGTCACACAAAGCCAGCACACACACCCAAAATCAGAAGATGCACATTATCAAAAGTGCAATTATTGGTCAGTGCAGTGGCTCATCCCTTGAGGCCAGGAGTTAGAGGTCTGCCTAGGCAACATAGAAAGACCCTGTTTCTACAAAAGGTAAGAAAAATTAGCCAGGCATGGTGGCATGTGCCTATAATCCTAGCTACCTGGGAGGCTGAGACGAGAGGATCCCATGAGCCCAGGAGGTCAAGTCTGCAGTGAACTATGATTGCGCCACTGCATTCCATCCAGGGCAACTGAGATGGTTTTTTGGTCTTGGTTACTTTGTAATCTTCTGCCCTGACACCAGAGGCTGATTTGTGGCATTCAGTCATCCCAGGAAGGGAATGAAACTCTGGTTTACCATAGACTAGCTATGTGTCCAGGTCAGCATGCAGCAAGTAGCAAAGTAAAACTGAAGAACTCACAGGGCCTACTCTGCAAAGGAAATTTGGCCCCCTGCAACCACAGGCGTGCCAGAACATTCTCAGCATGGTAGACAGGTAAGGAAGGAAGAAGACCCCTTCAGTCCTGGCAGTGCTCCTTCCATTTGTTGGTGGTGGAGGTGAGGTTCCTCAGCAAGGCACCCTTGTGCAGAGTGGTCCTGCACTCCAGAGAACAGCAGCAGCTGTGCCCTTATGCCCTGAACATTCTCAGACAGCTCATCACAGAGTGGCAGCAGCCTGTTGGAAATGATCCTCAGAGCAGCACTGTTCCAGGCAGGTCATGGGCCCGGATCCAGAGCCCTGCTGCAGAGTGGCTGACAAGATCTTAATCCTTCTGGAGCTTGTGAATGGCTCAGCTGGTACTTTCCACTTGGAACAACCCTTCATACATGAAACACGACCTGCTCCCAAACATGTCATGTTCTGCATAGCAGAGAGACCAGGAAAGCCACATGCTCAGTCTCTATTAGGAAATAGGCAGCCTGGATCACAGAGTCATGAGGATTTCCGTTGTAGAGGAAGGCCCACAGGAGGCTGGGTCTCCATCAGGGCTGGATCAGGTCAGAGCTGGTGTGCAGCAAGTGGGGAGGATGGCCTTTGTCCTGTAAAATAGAAATTCCTCCATATTATCTACTATTTTCCTGTCAAATTCATGTGTATTGCCTTGTAGGGCATCCACTTCCTTTCATAAAGAAAACAGAATAAGTTGAAGAGAAGCTAATGTTCTTCCATCCTGATTCTCCAGTGTCCTAAGGACAATGCATCTGATCCTTGGGCTGGAACCAAGGCAGGTCTGGGAATGCTAGCCTTGACCGCCAAGACCAATGGTCAGCTGGATGGTAAGAGATGGTCCTTACGGGCTAACGCTCTGCTGGAAAAAATCACACACCAGTGCAGCAGCTCCTGCTACAAGTGCAGAGTCTTCAGCTTCTACTCATCTCACAATACTATTCAATGGCCCTGTTCCTTGCTTGCTATTCCCCTGAGTGGCTGTCGTCAAACCTCTTGCCCCACCTCCATAGCCTTCACATTCAGGGGAATCCTTGCCTTCTCTGGATTTAATTGCATCCACCCTCATTATCTTCTCTTTCCTTCTTGCCAATTGGGTGAGGTTTCCCTTCCTCTGATTGAGGCCTCACCTATGTCCGTAATGCTCTTCCTCTCCATTAATAGGAAATTTGTCCCATCAATCTTTCCTCTCCTCCTCTACCTTTAACACCCTTTACTGATTTGTTCCTGTTAGCTGGTTTCTCTCTGAGGGAAGCCCCTACTTTGACTCTATCTTTCTCCATACTGTCTATCATGCACCCTGTAGTCCTCCTTATGAACTTATTCTGCTTCGGCTTCAAACTTGGGCAAGGTGGGAGGCTCAGGGAAGCCAGGAGCCAGAGTCTGGGTTCTCTGACGGCAAGAGAGGAGGGTAGAGTTCAGGGCATGGAGCAAAAAAAGAGTACTGAAAGCAGTATCCCAGGTGAAGCAGGGTGAGACCAAAGAAACAGCCACACATCGTGTCAGTCCAAGATGTATTGGGCAAAGAGGGAAAAAAATGAATGGCAATTAAAAGATCTATAAGTAGGGATAGAAAAATAGACCTAAAAGTTCCAGGAAGCTGGAGGAGAGCCAGAGTAGAAAGATTTCCCAAGGTGCTGACACCTGGAGCCATTTACAGGATGCCTGTAGCCTTGCCCATGGGTGGAGAGGGCGTATTTAAGGACACCAAGCCTGTCTGGACACTTCCTCCTCTGCCAATTTCCTTATCAACAATCACTGCTCTGCTTCCTTAGTTAAACTTTATTTCAAAACAAACTGCAGCCAGAATTGTGTCTCTACCTTCCTACCAAAACCTCTTGGGAAAAGATTACCAAGATCTCTGTATTGATCCCCTCTGACTGCGCCCCCGTAATTTCCTCCTCCTCCTCTGTTGCGTGGTGTTTAAGCATTTGTATCTGCCAGGTTTGTTGTAGGCTTTTCTGACTGCATAATCGCTGAGCATCTTCTACTACTCCTATGGATTTTGAATCAATAGTCTTAATGTTAATTCCCAAATCTAGATCTCTGATTCCTGCCTCTCTACTGGTCCCAAGACTCACGCCTGAGCTCAAATGTTATTTGTGTCTACCTTGCTGTTCAGGCATGTAGCAAACAGTAGAGCGGGAAGAACTGTAGGATAAAGAAAGAAAAAGTAATGGGTGCTTAGTTAAAAACAAGCTGCTAGATCGAATTATTTCTAATAACAGGGCTTTTCAACTTCTCTCTGAAGTGTTCACATGCTCCCAAACCACCTGCATTGGATAGTGAAGCCAAGCTATCCTTAAAGTCATGTTCAATTTTAACTCTTTCTTAACCATGGGACCAAGAATACACTTGGGTAAGAGAATCATCATTCTGGGGCACTATCATTGAGGGGTATTCTCTCTGCAAGTGGACTCCTCTCTCCTACTGGCAAATTGTTTTGATTCTGTTAGTTCAAATTCCTTTGGGAGAGTCTCTGCTTAACCTATTTAATCTTCTCATACCAGGCCTTCAGTAGATGGGCCACGTTGGATCAGGCACCTATCTCCCAGGTCTTGTCAAAAACTACCCTGTACAAAGTACATCCTGGGATTGATTCCCTGGGAAGGTCTGTGAGTAGTGCAATGTACACTGGAAGACAAAGTTGAAGTCTAGATATTTCCCATCTGTGGAGCATGTGGATGGAGCTCATACTACTGACTGAGAAATCAGCAAAAATCTCACAATGGCTGTGACATTTGAGATGGCCTTAAAGGATGGTAGGTATTGTTGGTGATTTGTGTGGTAATATCAGGATTTTTGCAGCATTATTCCAAAGCTAGGATCTTTATTCAACTATTATTCATTCACTTCTTTCCTTTTCTTTTTTCTTTCTTTTTTTTTTTTTTTTGTTTTTTTTTTTTTGGTTTTTTTTTTTTTTTTTTTTTGCAGTTTTTGGCCAGGGCTAAGTTTGAACCCACCACCTCCGGCATATGGGGTCGGTGCCCTACCCCTTTGAGCCACAGGCGCCGTCCCACTTCTTTCCTTTTCTAAGTTATAAGTCACTTTCATTCTTAAGAAACTCTACACCTGAAAGAACTAGAACGAGGTCCCTTCTTCCCCTTTCTCTAGAGTTCTCTCTCTTGCTATCATATTGGGTATGCACCCTAAACAAAGTCGAGAGTAATATACTCTCATTTATTAATTTATTCACTCAATATTCAGTGCCTACTATATGCATGAGCATTTTATAGTTTGTAAAAATGCATCTTTTGGCCTGGCGCCCCTAGCTCAGTGGTTAGGACGCCAACCACATATTCAAATCTAGCCCCAGCCTGCTAAACAACAATGACAACAACAACAAAAAAATAGCTGGGCATGTGGCAGGTGCCTGTAGTTCCAGCTACTTGGGAGGCTGAAGCAAGAGAATCAACTAAGCCCAAGAGTTTGAGGTTGCTATGAACTGTGATGCCATGGCACTCTACCAAGGGAGACATAGTGAGACTGTCTCAAAAAAAAAAAAAAAAAAAGGCATCTTTTATTTTATTTAAGCCTTACAACAACCCTATGCACTAGTTATTGTTACAAAATACATTTAATTCAGAAAATTGAGGCTCAAGTGTGTTACATAGTTCATCCAAAATCAAATTGTAAGTATAGAAGGGGAGGAGAGATTTGAAACTATGTTGAATCTCTCAAATCTATGTAATTTCTGGTATATCACACTAGGATGACTTACAAAGAACAGGGAAAAAGTATGCTAGATCTGACATAACTAATTGAACCAAAATTGACAATTTGCTATTAGATGCTATCAATAAACTCAATAAACACCTTAATATATTCTAGCTGAACATTTTTCTACATTGAGAGTAAAGATTATACAACTAAAATGAGTACTCTTCCAAGACAATTCTGTCAGTTTGAAAAAGTTCTCTAAGCAGATTAAATAACAAGTTTATTTATTTTTTAAACAAATGAAGTTTTAATGAGAAATACCTGTAGAAAATTCTTCCTCTCTGGTATTTGTCCTTCACTTCTGCCCTGAGAAGCACATCCTATATATAGGCAGTTCCCGGGTTATGAATAAGATAGGATCTGTATTTTGGTTCTTAAGTTGAATTTGTACATAACTTAGACCAGGTACATTTACCTATTACCTGTAATAGCCTCCATTCATAAGTGCAAGTTGTACATCAGTCGGATGTTTGTAACTCAAGGGCTTACAGTTAGCCTCTGTTCGTGAGTTGTACATAAGTTGGGTGTTTGTAACAGAACTGCCTGTGTATAACAGCAGGGGTGGCGAACACGTGGCTAGAGCCTCATGCGGCTCCCAGCCAAAATGAATTTCGGCTCTTTGCCTCTTATCATTATTTTGTATACTGTGGCTCTTTGCCAAGTTTGGATTTTGTTATGCTGCTTCTGAGGAGGGACCTCTGAGGAGCGATCTCCGAGCGCGTAGTCGGACTTGTTCGCCACCCCTGTAAGTGGATGGTCACAAGGGATACCAAACATCCAAACATGTTCAGGAAATTCCCACACAATGCAGAATGGACTCACCACTGAGGAGCATTGCCACAATCCCCCGGATCCCAGCTTGAGGGCTGGGCCAATGCTGTGTTCTCTGTGCTGAGTCTGTGTCTCCCCCATGGGCCTTACAGCAACATCCCTGTAGGTCTTGGGTCCTGAGTTAGTCCACCACCACTCCTCTCCCGAGGACCTGAGTGCTACTCCACAGGCCTCTGCAGGGCTGCCATCTGACTACACTCCTGCTAGGCATCTGGTCACCTGGCTCTGATTCTCAGTGATTACTTTTCATGCCCACTGGATAGGCCATCTCTCCAACCATACTCTGTGCTGCATCTGCTGGCACTGACTGCAATGTATTTGGCCCAACTTTTTGGCCTCCAGGCCAACTATAAGGGCAGACCCTCCCTAGCATTTGCCAGGGACCTGCCTCCCCTTCCCCCAGCCCTGGAGTCTTCCCAGTCTGCCCCACTCAGTAACAGTCAACTAGGAGGACAAAGCAAATTTCCAAGGAGTGCAAATACATTTAGTGGACAGGCCAACATTTCCTCTAAAATGACAAAAACTCCCATCAGTAATGAGGTTTCCATAAACCAATAAATAAAGACCAGGGCTCCTCCAAAACTCCCTTCTTGTCAACCCTCCCTACAGATTTGTCCTTAGGACATTCAGGGTCTCATAATGAGGATGGGGACACATCTGACTTCCTACCAAATTATAATATGTTTCTGGTCACACAATGAATTTCCAGAGTTTCACTCCTCAAACTCTGCCTGCATATTAGGGAAATGTGGTAGATAGACTAATGGCTCCCAAAGACACCCATGCCCTAATACTCAGAACCTGTGACTGTGTTACCACGCACACCCAAAGGGACATTGCAGATGTGATTAAGGTGAACGATGTTTAGATGGAGGGAAGATCCTAGATTACCCAGTTGGGCCCAATATAACCCCATGAATCTTAAAAGAAAGATGGCAGCTTCAGATGAACATTGCTGGCTTTGAAGACAGATAGAGGGGCCAGGGACCAAGGTACTAGGAGGCTAGAAAAAGCAAGGAAAAGCCTTTGCTCCTGGGACCTTCTGAAAGGAACACAACCCCACTGATGCCTTGATTTTAGTCCTTGGAAGCCTGTGTCAGAGTTCTGGCCTCCAGACTGTCAGATAATAAATTGGTGCTGTGTGGTAACTTGTTACAGCAGCCATAGAAAATACAGGGAATAAGAACAGAGGAATGAATCATATTTTTGCATTGGGCATAAATGGTATAAATGGGAAAGTCTTAGAGAATACAAAGGAATGAAGTTAAAGAAGGAAGATATTCTTCCCCTCATGCTAATAACCCAAAGGGGGTGGGAAATAGAGCAAAATATCTCAGCAGTCCAAAATCTTTTCCTTGCATATACTATGCATGTGTACATATATCCATGTACTTGGCATGCCATTTTCTCCTGAGCTCATTAGGTGAAAATATCATGAGTTCACAGAAACAGACAGGCTTCCTCAAGTGAATGGAAAGAGAAGAAGTTAACAACTTAATGGAACATCTCAAGCAACTGGAAAAGGAAGAACATTCCACCCCAAACCCAGTAGAAGAAAAGAAATAACCAAAATTAGAGCAGAATTAAATGAAATTGAAAACAAAAGGATTACACAACAGATCAATAAATCAAAAAGTTGGTTTTTTGAAAAGGTCGATAAAATAGATAAACCTTCGGCTAACCTAACCAGGAAAAAAAGAGTAAAATCTCCAATTTCATCAATCAGAAATGACAAAGACAAAATAACAACAGACTCCTCAGAAATTAAAAAAATCCTTAATGAATATTATAAGAAACTTTATTCTCAGAAATACGAAAATCTGAAGGAAATTGAACAATACTTGGAAGCACACCACCTTCCAAGACTTAGCCAGAATCAAATGGAAATGTTGAAAAGGCCTATATCAAGTTCTGAAATAGCATCAACTATACAAAATCTCCCTAAAAAGAAAAGCCCAGGAC
>CAUYPK010123309.1:0-11598 GCA_963574355.1 Loris lydekkerianus | reverse complement strand
TTTTATTATAAATCATAGCTGTGTACATTAATGTGATCATGGGGCACCATACACTTGGTTCATAGATCGTTTGACACATTTTCATCACACTGGTTAACATAGCCTTCCTGGCATTTTCCAGGTTATTTTGCTAAGACATTTACATTCCACATTTGCCAAGTTTTACATATATCCTTGTAAGATGCACACCTTTCCAGTTTAGATGTCCTTTATTTTTGTTTCCTACCTGTCTGCTCTGGCTGGGATTCTAGTACTATGCTAAATGAAAGTGGGGGAAGTAGACATCTTGTCTTGTTCCAGTTCTTAGAGAAACAGCTTTTGATTTTCTGCTTTGCCCCATTCAATATGATATGAGCTGTGAGTTCGTCGCAAATGGCCTACCTAGACATCATAAAGGGCTCTTTCCCACTTGGTTGCTGAATTCCCATGTTTTTCGTTAGATACTCAGTTTGATGTGTGGTTATTTACTGGTCATTTGGTTCTTCTTTGTGGAGAAGGCTAGTGCCTCTTTAGTCACTAAAATTGATCAAGAGGAGCCAATATTCCTATCTTAAGGAAAAGAATTTTCTTTTGAAAATTAATAAATTTGTATGTGTTTTACAGCACATAGTAAATAGTAGCACAAAGGAGAACGTTGATTATTGAAATTTAAAGACAATCTGCTTAATTTTGCAAAACTTATGGTACAGATAGCATAAGGATTATTCAAAATATTTAACAAAGTAAATATTTGTTAAAAATTTTTAAGGATGTTGAAAATGAATCCTTCTTTCCTAATGGAAAATTTCTGGTACTACCCATAAATGCCATGCTGAAAAATAAAATGCAGTATATTTACATTTCTCAATTAGTAGTTTTCAAAGTGATACAATCTTTTCTCATCCACATTTATATAAAAGCCACAATATTTAGAAAACGGCACTTCAAGATTTTTTTTTTAGTGCATTGGGATACGTCTACAAAGTAACATAAATTTAGTTTCTTAAATTTTTAACATCATTTTTCCCCTTAAACTTTTGTTTTCCCTCTTTCAGAAGTTTTAGCTTTCTTCCATCACTACTCTCTAAAAATGTGGGTTCAAAAGAATCGCAAATAACATACTAGAGAAGTTCTCATTTTTCCAGACTTCAATTTCTTTATCTGGAAGACCAGAAAGTTGGATTAGACGACCTCTCAGGCTTTAGGTTAGAAAGTATCAAAAATAAAGGGAACTCATTTAATTTGGGGAGATATATTGAATATATATATATATATTTTGTCTTTGTAAAGTTTTTCTTCTTTGGCCTTTAGGCTTACCTATGTAGTCCTCCTCACAGTTCTTTTTATAACGTAGAGACTTTCCCATTTATACTTCAGCTCCTTATGTAGTTTTTACGTTCATTTTAACTTTGGTACATTATTAAGAGTGGGATGGCTTTGAGTTTGGCCCCAGGGCTATGGCAGGAGAAAAAAATCAGAGGGTCTCACTTGAAAGAATTGGGATGTTACATTTATTTCTGGGAGGTGATGATTTTGCCAGAGGGAAGGAGTCATTCTACCTGGTAGTCTTTTTTTTTTTCTTTTTTCTTTTGGATCTTCATCCCTGGACTCTAGTGCCTGCACCTATAAGTCTGCTAAATCCCTCAGTGATGTTTTAGCACACTCCATCCAGCACTCTTTCAAACGCAAGGTCAGGGTGTTAAGTTTTTTGTGATATCATGGCTGTAAAATGAAAAGTAGTGCTTATTTCAGAGAAAATCTCTTTTTACCTTTTTCATAGAAGCTGTGTTCTTTCACACCTAATACCCAGTTTTACATTTCAGTAAAAAAATAGAATAAAACAGAGGAAATAGAGTAACAATGTTTGTGACTGTTGAAAACACAGAAATGCATGGCGAGTTGATACATTCAGAGGCCACTTAATTTCACGTTTTTGTTTTTAGTAAATATGCTGTTAACACAGCCAAAGGTACGATCTGAGATCTTTCTATGCTGTTCCATGATGTCAAAATCTATTGCTTTTTTTTCAACATACAATATTATCTTATCAGTTTAGGCTTTTATACACACATATACCTAAATCACTGGGCTTTCAGAATATAGGCATTTTTAAGGATAACAGGAAAATTAGCTGGGCATGACTCATTAACACATTCAAATTGTAATTGTCTTCATACTTTGAGGGCAAATAGAGGAGAAACTTGCATGCTTTCTTTTGAATCATCTTCTGTCCCTACTTCACACCATATGTAATGATTAACTTAACGTGAATCCAGTGCCTAAATGTAAGAGCTAAAATTATAACATTCTCAGAAGAAAATGTATGTGTAAGCCTTTCTCGATCTCAGATTTAGCAACGACATTTTAAATATGACATGATCTCCAAAGCATAAACAACAAATAAAAATTAGGTTAAAAAAAAAAAAAAAAAATTAGTGCTTAAATTAGGTAAAAAAAAAAATTAGTGCTTAAATTAGGTAAAAAAAAAATTAGTGCTTAAATTAGGTAAAAAAAAAAATTAGTGCTTAATCTAAAGTTAAAAGGCTTTGTGCTTTACAGAACACCATTAAGAAAGTAAAAAGACAGTCACAAAATTGGAAAAAAATATTTGAAAATCCTATTTGGTGAGGGACTTTGGTCTAGAATACAGGAAGAATTCTGACAGCTCGATCATAAAAATATAGCATAGGACCTGAATAGAAATGTCTCCAAAGAAGATAGATGGTCAATGTCATTAGTGGCCAAGGAAATGCAAATAATATCACAAGTGGGATTCCAGTTTTCACTCTCTAGGATGGTTATGATAAAATACAATGGATGAAACCAGTTTGGGAAAGACGATGAAAAAGTCACAACACTTAGACGTTGCTGCTGACAGGTCTATGAAATACTGCAGTCACCCTGGAAAACTGCCTGACAGCTTCTCAACAATTTAAACACCAGAAATTCCACTCACACATGTACATATGCACAAGAAAAATAGAAATATAACTTCATACAAAAACTAGTACATGAATGTTTATTAGCAGTATTATCCCTTATAGCCGAATACTAGAAACAACTCACATGTCCACTAAAAATGAATGGATAAACAAGACGTTGTATATCCATATAATGGAATATTGTTGGGTCATAAAAGTAATGATGGGGAGAGGAAGACTCCCTTCTTCTTGATATTATGGAATAGTTTCTGTATTATGGGTATCTGGTCTTCATTGCAGGTCTGATGGAATTTGGCTGTGAATCTATCTGGTACTGTGCTTTTATTTGTTGTTTGGAGTTTTTTTTTTTTTTTTTTAAATTACTGTTTTGATCATACTGTTCATTACTGGGCTGTTCAGGAATTCTATTTCTTCCTTGTTGAGTCTTGGGAAGTTGTGTATTTCTGAGATTCTGCTGCTTCCCTCCACACTCCCTGGCTTATGTGTGTGGAGATTAATGTAGGATTCATGGGTGAGGTTTGTAAACTGAGGTATCAGGGGCAATGTTGCCTTTTTCGTTTCTGATTGAACTTATTGGGGTCCTTGGTTTTCTGAATCCTTTGCATTGCTTCTTCTTCTTCTTTTTTTTTTTTTTTTTTTTTTTTTTCTAATTCATTTGGTTTTGCTCTAATCTTTGTTATTTCTTCTGCTGGCTTTGGATTTGGTTCCAAAAAGAAAAAGAAAAAAGAAAAGAAAACCTAGTTCCTTGAAAAGGAAGAACAAACCATACCTCTTGCTGGATTTAATCTTTATGCTCTGGAAAGAACGATACCCAGAGAAGAAAATTCAGATGGACAACATGTAAAAATTTTGAAACACTTCTGGACATCACTTTGTTCATCTAGATGCTACACAAAGTGCTGGCTACTGACAAGTTGAAAACTTCTGTAGCTATATCAGAAAAAGCAATTAATTAGTCCATGAGCCAAAGGCTAGAGATTGTTTTTGCAAAGACGTGGTAGCTCATGAGCCCTGTCTCTACTCCTGTAGGACAATTTGACCCTTGAACAACATCTCTCATATGACGCGTTTGCTGGTTGAGTGCCAGCCCTGTAATAAGGATATCTGAGTGCTGCTGTGTCTCCCTGTCTCCATCTCCCCTGTGTGCATCTACTAACCATTTCCTCTGAATGGCCTTGCTGTCTACCATCTGTGGTCTACCATTCTCATTTTCATTCTTTCTTTACTTTTTATCCCTTCCTTGCCACCTTCACCACATCCACACAAAAGGACAATTTATTTTACAGACTGGAAAAAAAATTTTCCCTTAAATCCACTCTTTAGATTGCAACAATTTTTTTTTTCAAGTTCCCTAAAGTCTTAGAATTTTGGAGGAAAAAAGGCAGAAATGGATCTATTTGGAGCCACCTTTATTTTTCTGTCTTGCCATAGCCTTCTTCAAGACAGGAAATACTGACCCAACTTCCAATTTTTACTGTCAGAAAGGAAAAAGAAAGTTATGAGAAAAAAAATAACTCCAGTTATATAACTCCAAATTGTATTCCACTATGTACAACTTGGTAATACAGGTATTCTTTTGACATTTGTTTCCAATTGGTCTTCAAATCTCATGAGCCGAGGCCGTATGCAAAATAAATATTTCTTTTTATTATTTGATAAAATTCTGGCAAAAGCATGCTTTCCAATTTGTGGGGGAGGTGATGATTTTAAAAACAAAGAGATTTAATTCAATCTGGGGAGACTTAAAGATAGCCTTCCAAAGATTTCCCTCTCAGAATAGTAGCTTTTGCCAGGACATGATGAAATAATATGGTTAATTCTTACGTTGTTTCTGTTGTGATTTAACTTAGAGACTCCTCACGTAATTTTTGAGATAGCTGCTATGTAATTGAAAATGTAGACATTTAAGCTTTTTAAGTGCTACAAGACTTTAATTTGTAGTTTCTGAGATAGTAGTTTTAAAGACCATTAATGTTTTATAACTTGAGGAGAAATCACAAACTAAAAACTGCAAGATGCAGTAAAAAATAATTAAAGACCTCAAGCCACTCTCATCAAATGGAGTAAAAAGTTGTGAATTCTTGTTTCTATAACAATTATTTTATTAAAAAAAATTTACAAAAATTTAATATTTCTGTTATTCAGATTGTCTAATGAATTGAAAAGGTTAACTTTATGCATTCTTACAATCAATAATATTTTATTCCTAACTTTATTATTATTTTTTTTTTGAACCAGAGTCTTACTATGTTGCCCTTGGTAGAGTGCTGTGGTGTCACAGCTCACAGCAACTCTTGAGCTTAAGAGATTCTATTGCCTCAGCCTCTCAAATAGTGATTCTGTTACCTCAGCCATCGTGGCACCCACCACAATGCCCAGCTATTTTTTGTTGTAGTTGTCATTGTTGTTTAGCTGGCCAGGGCCGGGTTTGAACCTGCCGTCCTTGGAGCATGTGGCCGGCTCCATGACCACTGTGCTACGGGTGTCGAGCCTCAACCTAACCTTTGATTTACATTTTTACTTTACCATTTCCTGAATCTCAAAACATATTCCCTTGATAATTGTAAAAAATTCTCAGCCATTCGGTTGTTTAAGCAAGTTTTAGAATAGAATAATAGTATTATTTAGAAGATTTATTCTAAAATTTGTATCTATAGAGATTAAAAGGAGAAAAAAATTATTTTCAATAAATAAAGGCTTTCTCATTTGAAAATACATAATAAATTTTAACTGTCTATAGTTGCTCTACTGCGTTGTCAGACACTAGAACTTATTCTTTCTAACTGTATTTTCATACTTAATAACCAATTTCTCTTCATCCTCAAACCTCCCTACTATTTCCAACCTTGGTAACCACTATCTACCTCAATTTTAAAACTTAAATGTAAATTAAAGCAATATGACAAAATATGGGATTTGATAACCTTTTGAAGGTATGCATACAGTGTCACAGCATAATATTTTTGTAGCAGCTGGTATAGCCTTTGGCTAGGAGGAGTGAGAGTTATATGGAACACTGGTAGCTCAATAATGGAACACCTTGATGAAAAGAGTATGGGGAGGGATTTAGCTCTCGTAACAAGCATGAGAGAGCTCGCTAGACGAAAGCATTAGTGAATTGGCAGTCTCTACACCCGTAGTGTTAAGAGCCATGGGATTGGCTTTGCGCCTGTGGCTCAAGCAGCTAAGGCACCAGCCACATACACCTGAGCTCAGAGGTTCGAATCCAGCCCAGGCCCGCCAAACAATGACAGCTGCAACCAAAAAATAGATGGGCGTTGTAGTGGGTGCCTGTACTCCCAGCTACTTGGGAGGTGGAGGCAGGAGGATCACTTGAGCCCTGGAGTTGGAGGTTGCTGTGAGCTGTGATGCCACTTCACTCTACCCAGGGTGACAGCTTGCAGCTCTGTTTCAAAAAAAGGAAAAAAAAAAAAAAAAAAAAGAGCCATGGGATTGTGTCTTTAAGAGGCTGGCGGAGAAGGCAGTCAGGAGCACGTTCTATCATGGACCCAGTTACTCTGTCTCCTCTCCTGCTTGCAGAAAACACCAGCATGGTGTCTCTCTGCTGAAGATTACTAAGCTCTGCTAAAGGCTGCTAAGATCTATCCTTCTAGGAAGACTGCTTTACCCTCAAAGACTCTCTCTCTCTCTCTCTCTCCCTCCTAAGGTAGCTAGCTCTCAGACACCTAAGAGCAATTGCTCCTGAGCAAGGTAGCATAGAGGTCCACGTCCAGAACCTAGATAAGCCAGGGCCAGAGACCAAACAGTCCCTGACCCTGACCCATAGCAATGACATATTTTTACTGTTTATAATATTTCATAATACAAATATATTTAATTTAAGAAAAAAGAAAGACATGCTGAGAGATCTAAACACTAGCACCATTATCATATCTGCCCATTGTATTTCACTGCCTGAAAATGATAGGCTATCATAGTTACAACTAGATGCAGACTAGAATTCTCACCTGGACAATTTCTATCACTACAAAAAAAAAGTATATAGACAACACAAGTATTTAGAGACAAAGTTTATCACTGATAAGATGATGTGAGGATAGTCTGTTCTTTCAGGCTCTGGAGCCGAAGAAATAGGACCAGAAGTCAAAGAATGTGGGTGGCTTTTAGACTCTGTAAAAGGAAAAGAAATAGATTCTCTCCTGGAGCCTGCAGAAAGATACTCATCCCTGCAGACAGTTTAATTTTACCCCAAGGAGACCTGTGTTGAAATACTGACCTTCGGAACTCAAAAATAAATTTGTGTTGTTTTAAGCCACTACATGTATGGAAATTTATTATAGAAGCAATAGAAATCTCATATAGAATCTAAATTAGAATTGTGAAGGAAAAATAATTTCCTTTTGGGAAGGAAAAGTAATGAGTAAATTAAAAATCAGAGATAATAATTAATGGCTCCAGGAGAGAGCACAGGGCTTTGGGTGGCAGAGAGTAGTGAAAAAAAGTAACGACCCTGCAGAAAGTAAAGGCATCTCAAAATTGGAAACTAAAAGCATTAAAATGGTTACAGGATACACCAGAGCTCGAAAAGATGGAGATGACCTTGGGCAAGTAATCAGGAGCCGGATTTAAAGACGTTTTATGAACTGTGAAAGGGGTTTGAACTTTATCAGAAACACTTCACTGTTTTAAATAGGACAGTGGTACGATTTTAAAAAATTTGTTTTAAAGATTAGTCTTGCTGTAGTGTAGATAATGGATAGGCAAGGAAAAAATGCTGGATGCAAGGAAACAAGTTAAAAGGCTGTAGAATAATTTAGATGGTAGCTTATGGCTACAGGGCGACAATAAGGAGGCTGAAAGAAAATTTGTGGGTTTGAGGATGCAGATTACGCTGGTCAATGAAGAGAGGGGAGTGTCGTGTTTCTTGCTGGAACCACTAAGCGATTCACTTACTGAAAAATGGCACAGAAAAGGGGTCAGTTTTGTAAAAGAAACAAAATGGATTCAGTCTTGGGAATGTTAAATTTGACATGCACTTGAGACATTTAATAGAGAGGGACATGGAAAATTTGGGTCTAGACCTATGGAGTTAGTTTTTGGCTATGGTATAAAAGTCAGAATTGTTAGTACATAGGTAAAGTCTACAGTGAAAAATTAGCATTTTGCAGCAAAATCCTGAACGCTAAGGAAGGACGTTTAGAAGGTGGACAGAAGACACAGACCAGTGTGCTGCTAAACGAACCTGCAAGGCCAGTTCCCAGGTCTGTGACATTTGCCAGCTTCCACGTATGTATACACATTCCCACTGGCATTGATTTTTGAGACAAGGAGTGAAGGCTGGGTTCAGTTTTCTATTGAGGGGCTTTAAATGCTAACGGAAGTAGCCAGAAGAGAGAAGGAATGGGTAGTTGAAAAGTGAAGTCCCTAAGAAATGGACATGTGGGTAGGAAATTGGTGGAAATAAAATCTCAATCATAGGACAAAAATCTTGGACATGAAGGCCATAAGCTCGTATCATACAAGAGCAGGACAGGAAGGAAGAGATACGGATACAGATGGGATTGAATATTTGTTGTAAGAATTTATAGAAGTTACTCTATGATGTATTGCATATTTTGCAGCATAATACTTAAGATAAAGTTTGAGGCTGAAGGGAAGATGATGAGGATTGGAATTTAAAAGAGATTCTAAAATAGGAAAAGAGTTGCTGGGAAGTATTCCTTTGGTGAACACCATGAGTTTACAGAAGCACAGATCTATCTGGCAATGCTATTTTCTCCAGTCCCACTTAGATTGCTCCAGTACACACAGTGTAGGCAGCTGGATTGAACCAATGTTGGCCTTTGTGAATTAGAGGAGGAGGCCCAGTGGGGTAAGGAAGTTGAAGAAAGTGGTCAGGGAGAGCTTAAAGAGAAGACAAATGTTAGCAAGGATGGCTAAAAACAAAGAAAGTAGGTGGATTGAGAGACACCCAGATAGAAAGAAAAAAGTAGCATAAAATAGGAATAACAGGTTGAGAATCCTGGGAAGAATGGAAATTATGATTAGAAGTAGAGTTCAGAAGTAAAGTTCAGGGCAGTGCTTGTGGCTCAAAGAGTAAGGGCGCTGGCCCCATTTACTGGGGGTGGCGGGTTCAAGCCCTGCCCTGGCCAAAACTGAAAAGAAAAAAAAAAAAAAAAAAAGAAAAGAAAAGAAAAAAGGAAAGATAAGAAAATAGTGACTAATTCTCACATAAATTGGATTTACTTTTGACCAAAGTATACTACTTAAACATTAATTTTTAATTCAACTTGTTAATGTGTTGTTTAGGATATTGCATTCTCATTTATAAGTGACGTATGTTTGTGATTTCCACTTTATAATAGTATGCTTTCTACAATTTTAATATCAGGTGTACCCAGATCAAGTAGAATGATTTTGAAGTATTTCTTCTTTTTCTATTGTTTGTAAGATTTGGCATGATCTGTTTTTCGAAATTATCTTTTACTTTTATTTATAAATATTAGTTGTCTATTTTTTGAGACTTAAAAAAATAATAAGACTTTAGCTGATGACCCTATACTGAATCTCAGAGTCAAAGCATTCTATAATAGACACTCTTATTTGACAACGTGAATGTTACTTTCTTTGCATCATAATTATTACCATTATTATTGCTATTGCTTAACATTTTGATGTAGCAATTGTGTGATTCCTTTTCTGATTGTATTTATGTTCGTTCGTTCTTTACAAGGTTTTTGTTACTAGTCCTTATCTTAAACATTGTTATTGTTATTAAATTTTAAGTCTTATTAATTTTGTGAAGGCAAAAAAAATGGAAACCTAATAAATACATGTATATATAAAAAAAATAAGAAAGAAAGAAAGAAAGAAAAAGAAGTAGAGTTAACTAGAGCTGGACCATGAGAGTGGGTGACTGAAATACAGTTGAAGGTGATAAAAGATGAAATCACAGGACTACAAGGTCAAGAGCATATACTGGTCATTAATGTGTATATCAAATTGCCAACGATAATGCTAGGAATTAGTTAAAGAAAAAGACCATTAGTTTTCACTGAAGGGATGATGGTGTGACAGAGGATATGGGTATTTCCTGAGTAATGTGAGTCTAAAAGTAGCAACGTTTACCTTGGGGGAGGAATGGCTCCCTGGAAGTAACAGTCTTTCTGTTGTGAGTGAGAAATGCAAAATCTTCAAGGAAATTGATACTTTGAGGGTGGGAGAGCGGGTAGGAATTAGATTTCAGTTAAATCCACAAAATGAATTTTATGAAATTCCAATCTTAGAATTTTCAAAATTTTCTTAGAGTTTTTTGCTTGGTCTGAAGACTTATTTTGTAATTTTAGGTTTAAAGCAATCTCAGTGGATTTACTTTTATGATTTAAAAAGATGCAAATGTTCTATAGAGAGGAGGGATATTCACACACCATGCACAGTATGTTATCCCCATGTTTATCCTTTGAATAAATACACTAACTTGTCACTTTTAAGATGCAAAGCTTTGGACGGAAGAGCAGAGCTAGGAGTTCAAGGGTAATTGGAACTTACATGGCTCAGGAAGGAGGAATGATACAGGTGAAATTGCTGAAGAACATGTTAAGGTGTAATGTGATTATACTTCAGACATACAAAGGGCTTCAAAAATGTATACACATTTGAAGAAAGGAAAAAAAAGCCTTAAAATTGTAATATGTACCAAAACATGAGTACAAGTCATGTTGAGCACTTAATGTATTTGGAGAAGTCAAAGGTCACTTGAGTATTACAGTTTTAATGCACCATTTTTTCTTTCTTAAAATGTATATACCCTTTTTGGGGCACACTCTGTAGATAAGCATTAGGCTTGAGGGAAGTGAACCCACATACTGGAAGATCGGATGCTCTTTCTGATAGTTTCTAAGTAACTAAATGGCCTCCTGTGCCACATAGCATTTATTATCTCCACTTTTAGTTGGCTATTAAATGGATACATTGTTTTTTATTAAAGCTGTGATCTGCTTGTCCCTTCAAAAGTATATTTTGCCATTTTGTTATTGCTTGTTATCACTGCCCTCCAGAAAAACTGACGCCCACATTAACACCAAGTGAATTCATAATGAATAAAGCTATTATAAAAGTTAGCGAGTTAACAATATTGATTACAAAAGCATCACCTTTAAACATCATTTGTTTGAGAAGTTTCTCAATGCACTAACTCCTTTATTTAAAGGACATGGGCTGCTTCATTTTTACTTGTTATTGGAGGAAAAAATGTACTATTAAGTCAATCAATTATGGAAGGAATCTCTTACCTTTCACTTGATGAGACTGAGTTTTAGGACTCTCAGACCTTGGGACTATGGTGATACTTCAAATCATTCCTACTCAAGGTAGTTTATATCTTACGCGTATCCCAGGCATTTCCTGCTAGTCCATAAAATTCCACGGTGATAGGGACAACCCTGGGAGACACAGAGACGCATCCATGTGCACAGAGGTAGCATAAGTGTGTGGTCCTGCACGTCCAGAGTGCCACGTCTTTAAAGAAGCTTTGGATGACACCACCAAAGAGAAAAAGTGTCGAATCTGCTCAGCAAACATGAACATTAGCAAAGAGAAATGAATTTTAAAAGTATTTTATTTTAGGCTGGGCAGGCGCCCTTAGCACAGTGATTACAGCACCAGCCACATACACCAGGGCTGGCAGGTTCGAACCTGGCCCAGGCCTGCTAAACAA
>CAUYPK010123305.1:0-37993 GCA_963574355.1 Loris lydekkerianus | reverse complement strand
GAAAGTAAACCTAGAATTCTAACGTCTAGTGGTAACTGTTATATAGTAAAATAAAAAGAGTGAGAAAAATCAATGTTAAATGGGAACTCAGAAAGGTATTTATTATATTCCCAGCACTATGTGAATTATGCCAGACTAGCTCATATTTTTTGTTTCATTTAATTTTCTCATTCTTTGTTGTAAGTAATATGATTCTAGCTTTATAGAATCTTGACATGAAGTCTTCAATCTTGACATGAAGTCTCTAGGCTCCTAAGACTACCATGTTACAAGCCTGAGACTCATGATTGCATTTGTACTTGACCCCCCATTCCACAAAACAGTCCTGCAACCTTACAATTGTCCATTTAAGGCTTGTAACACAAATCCCACCATTTCTTCAATTTGGACCTACTTTCCAGCATCTGGGAGCCTAAATTGCAATGTTCTACCATTGTATTTACTGTTTTTCCCTTTGTCCTTAACTAAATATCCTTCCACGTAGACTCTCATTCATTATAATAGCAGCATCTGTTGCCTGGTTGAATTAAAAGTGAGAGTTTGTTTTTGTTTGTTTGTTTGTTTGTTTGTTTGCAGCTTGTGGCCCAGGCTGGGGTTGAACCCACCACCTCCGCTATATAGGGCCAGCACCTTACTCCTTTGAGCCACAGGTGCCACCCAAAAGCAAGAGTTTTCAAATTTTGTATATTTAAATCCTGCTACTTAGTTGGACTACCTTAAGAAATGTCTATTTTGTTACATAATATTCAGAGAAACTTATTTTATTTTTGGTATTGTAGAGGATCTGATTCAACTAATGTATATTAAGTTAGCACTAAAATATTCAAATACCGTATATACTCGAGTATAAGCCAAGTTTTTTCGGCACAAAATTTGTGCCGAAAAACCCAAACTCGGCACAAATTTTGTGCCGAAAAAACTCGGCTTATACTCGAGTATATAGGTATTACATTACTGTGTGTCTCGTTTCCAGACTTTAGAGTACAGTTCAGTGTGTTAAGAAGTAATGCCTTATTGTGTTATTATATTTTCCTAAACTACATTTCCCAAGGGATAGTAGCTTCATAAGCCAGAAATAAATCCAACTATCAAAGTCCTACTCCTCAAGCAATTCACATTTGGAATGGAAAGTATGTTTTATTTACTGAGGAAAATAATTACTAAATATCTAAGTATAGCAAGAGCACAGGATCACTTTCCAGAATCTGAGCATGTCCTGTGCTTTAATTGCTGTGGCCTATGATGTTTTATTTATTAATGGTTTATGTTTACAAATCAAAGTAGGATAACCCTACTATGTTTAATATAGATTCAAATATTATTTCTTCCATTTATGAATAGATGAAGGTAGAGAAGCACGCCAAGAGATGATGTTTTATTTTAAGAGATAAAGACAGAAGTTATGAAAATGATTTCCTTGTTGAAAATAGATTCTGATTGTTTTTGAATCTTTAAATATTTATAGTATTCCGGTGCAAATTGCTTTACTTAATATAAAGAGGCATGCTGACTTGTTACAGCCTGTGTTGCTACATTTCCCAGTTAACTATGGCACCTATAAATATTAATGTATTTAGAAGGTGGTGTGGTTGAGACCACGGAGGACCCACGTGTGGTATCTGCCGTGTGGCCCACTGTACTCCACTAACAGCTGTTGCAACAGAGCAAAGAAGTCATCACAAATTAATATCCCCCTTTAGTTAATTAAAGGTAAACAGTATTACAGTGATATTGATAATGAGTGTACAAATCTAGAACCCTAAGTGACATTTTATACAGATATGGTTGCTACTTAGTATTGATTAATGTTACTATAAGTTTAACTGAAATGTCAGTGAGGAACCTCAGCTGTAGTAGACATTTAACCTAATAGGAACTCTAAAAGGTAGATAATTTATTACTATCTTTTCATTGGGCACAGTAGGTGAGGTCCCACCAATTACCCTCCCTCCACCTGGCCTCCCCCTCCCCTTACCTCACCCTCCTCTTCCCTTCTTCAGCCTGGGCTATAGTTGTGTTTTATCATTTGTATGAAAGTGTGGGTGACAATATATTGGTTTCATAATAGTACTGAGAACAAATAGTGGTATATGTATACCATGGAATACTATGCAGCCATAAAAAGACGGAGACTTTACCTCTTTCATGTTTACATGGATGGAGCTGGAACATATTCTTCTTAGTAAAGTGTCTCAAGAATGGGAAAAAAGTATCCAATGCACTCAGTACCATTACGCTATTTAAAACACAGATAACAGATGTCCCTCTTGTTAGAACTCTCACAGGATTTATTCTATTTATAGTTTTCTGGAGGCAGTTCATATTACATTCTGTTCATATTCTTTGTGTAATACATTATTTCTCCTATTTTAATAAGACTATGAAGGATAGGGCTAGTATCTAACTCACCCTTGTTTGTTTCCAAAATATCTCACTAGGAACAAAATAAATATTATTTATTTGAATTAATGTAAAATATAAAACTGTAACATAGCTTTATTTGGTGGGTTGGATTCCATATTTTTTTATTTATAACCTATCCTAAATTACTCTAGTTTACATTTAACTTAAATCATTCTTTCCAAAGCTTTTTTTTTGCTGAAGCTATTTTGTATGGTTTCTCTCATTCCACTATAAATGCAGGACACACACAGGCATAGATAGATAGATAGATAGATAGATAGATAGATAGATAATAATTATATACATATGTTGTAATATATATATTACTTTATATTATTTTAAAATATTTAAGTGTGGGTATTATTACATAAGAAAGGATCTGTTTGGAATAAAATAAAATTATATTTAAGAATTAGAATACTAACAATCTTGGTTTTCATCCTATCCACCCCATTTATATGCTAACTGATCATTAGAGAAAGTTACCTAAATTCTTAATTTCGGTCTTTTAATCTGTAAAGAGTAAATCTATTTAGAGTATAAATGTCTTAACACAAAAATTATGGAAGAGAGGTGAAGGCTATGTTAACCAGTTTTATGTAAGCATTCCAAACCGTATATAAAAATCAGTACACTATACCCCATAAATGCATTAATGTACACAGTTGTAATTTAATTAAAAAATAAATAGCATAATGGGGGATAATATTAAGGGTAGCAGGAGATTAGGAGGTTGGGTTTTGAACTTTCTCTACTATTAATGAGAGACTCTGTGAAGATAATATGTACTGTACTTCAAGACCATCAGTATTTAAAAAGGATCAAAGTTGGGAATGTCTGAAGATTGCCGAGGGAGGCGTCTGCTGCTATATCCCACTTACGTGCCACCTAGACTTTGAATGTAAGGGCAAATACCACATTGCATAAAGGCTTGCACATCTTTCTGGCAATAATCAAATGTGTTATTAATTTTGTTTCCATCTAGAGCAGGGACCAGCCCATGGGACAAATACAGGGTGCAAGGACCAAATTCAGCCTACCAGATGTTGCTTTCAATAAATCCAGCCATGCCTGTTCATTTGTGTATTTTGATGGCTTCTTTTACTCTCCAGGGTTGAGTAGTCATCACAGAGACCAGGTGGCCGCACCAACATCTCTTCAAAGGTGAAAAAAAAGACATTTTTGTTCATATCTAGGTTTCCGGGGATATTTAGGGATATCACTTAGGGATACTGGTTTCTAAAAAATATATTTGGTTTTAGTGACTTTAGAGCTTTATTAAAAGGTATACTTTTAGTCTTCAATGACTTAATTTTTCTCACTTTTTGTATTTTTAAGGTTCACACATTTTTTCAGTAGATGGAGTTGATTGATTTTCCTTTGCTGAATGATATTCCATTGTGTGAAGAAAAGCAGTATTCTCCTGTTAATGGGTACTTATGTTGTTTTCATTTATTTGCTATAATGAATGATGCTACCACATACATTCTTTTTTGTGTTCCCTGATAAATGCACATAAGATTTTCTCTGTTTGAAGAATATCTAGGCAAAAGTTATAAAAATGTCCACATTTTCAGCATAATGACAAATTGTTTTCCAAACTGTCCTAAGTTATATACATACACATATATCCACTTTCAGGGTATAAAAACTGCCCTTACTCCATGACTCTGCTAACAATATTAGTGTTATTCTAGAATGTCTCAAAAAAGATTGCTGCGAGTGTTCCCTGCATTTCTGTTCTCCGGAAGCATTTCTTTAAAGATTAAAATGATCTGTTGTGTTTTGTTTGTTTGTTTTTGTTTTTTAAAGCTCCCTTGTAAACTGTCTGGGCTGGTATTTTTTTTTTTTAGAAGATTAATTTTAAGAAATATTTATATTTATTTTAAAATTTAAATAATGTCTTTTAAAATTTCAGAATATTAGGGGGCATAATGTTTTGTTTATGTACTTTGTTTTTGTATAGATTGTGTCAAAGTTGTAAGTATTCCCTTACCTAAGATGGAGTGCACTTTGTCCAATCAGTGAAAGTTTACCAATCTGCACCTTCTTCCTCCTCCTGCTTAATTTACAATGAGATTTACTTCCATATGTGCACTTACGTGTTGGGTGATTAGTTCCAATTTGGTATTGAATACATTTGTCTGTTTCTCCATTCTTGTTATGTTTCACTTGGAAGCTTTCCCATTTCATCCAGGAGGTCATAAAAGATACTAGATTACCATTTTTATGGCTGAGTAGTACTCCATGACACACATGTACCACATTAGCAATATTAATCTGACATGAATCATACTGGTGGGCATTTGGGTTGTTTCAATGTCTTTGAAATTGTGAATTGTGCTGCTATAAACATTCAAGTGCAGATGTTCTTCTTTTTTTTTTTTTTTTCTTTGCATATATGTACCCAACAGTGGGATTGCTGGATCAGATGGTAAGCCTGCTTTAATCTCTTTTAGGTATCTCCACACAAATTTCCATAGAAGTTGTACTAGTTGCAGTCCCACCAACAGTGTGTAAGAGTTCCTTCCTCTCTGCATTCACATCAGCATCTGTTGTTCTGGGACATTCTCCTAAGAGCCATTGTCACTGGAGCTAGGTGATTCGCATTTCCCTAATGATTAAAGACATGGAGGGGTTTTTTTTTTTTGTTGTTGTTGTTGTTGTTTTTTGTTTTTTTTTTTAGTTTGTTGCCATTCGTATATATCTGTTTCTGTTCATGTCTTTTGCCTACTTCTTAATGGGCTGGCTTGATTATTTCTTGTTGATTTGCTTGAGTTCTTTGTAGATTCTGATGCTCAGTTCTTTCTCAGACACATAAAATGTGAATATTTTCTCCCATTCTGTGGGTTGTCTATTTGCTCTTTTGATTGTGCTGTAAGAGATGCTTTTAATTTGCTGAGTTTCCACTTATTTATTTTTGTTATTGCTATGATTAAAGTTTCCTTCATGAATTCTTTGCTTATGCCAATGTCTATAAGAGTTTTCCAACACTTTCTTCAGGATTCTTATAATTTTATGCCTTGGGTTTAAGTCTTTTATCCATCATAAATTAATTTTTGTGAGTGGTGAGAGGTACAGATCCTGTTTCAGTGTTTTACAACTGGCTATCTAGTTTTCCCAAAATTATTTATTAAATAAGGATTCCTCTCCCCATTTTGTGTTTTTCTCTGCTTTATCAAAGATAAGATGAAAATATGAGGATGGTTTCATCTGGACCCATAGGTTGCTTCCACCCACCACCCATTACTTTGGCAGAACACATTTCTTTGTATACATTTTTTAAAAATCTCCACGTGTTTAATATAGCCACTTTTTCATCATTAGGTATATCCCATACTAGTACCCACCTTTCCAATACCAAAATCTGAATTTGTTTCAGGACTACCATTTTTTCACAGGACTACCATAACAAATGACCACAAACTTGGTCGCTTAAAACAACAGGCATTTTGTCTCACAGTTCTAGGGACTAGAAGTTCAAAATCAAGTTGCAAAAAGGATCATGATCCCTCTGAAGCCTGTGGGGGATGCTTCATTTTGTGTTTTTCAGTGTTTCTGTTGGTTGTTGGCAATATTCCAGTTTTCCCATGGACTCTTTTTATGTGTGTTTGTGTTTCTGTGTCCGAATTTCTCTACTTTTATAAGGACAAAATTCTTACAGAATTTAGGGACTACACCAATACAATATGATGTCATCTTAGTTTGATTACATTGTTGAAGAGCTTTCTTCCAAATATAGCTGCATTCACAGGTTTCAAGAGGACATGAAGTTTTTAGGGACACTATTCAACTCAGTAACAGAATCTGATAAAATTGTGTCAAGGAAAACATGGAAATTCCATTGGAAGAGCCTAACTCTAAAATATTTGAATCTTTAACTTTCCCACCAAAAGTATTTAGACAATTCTTGCTAGCATTTGTTAATTTATTTTCAAAAAATGTATTTTAGGCTTTATGTAAACTATAAATTATGGATCTGAAAATTCAGTTCACAAACTCAACCTAGAAAAAATGCTACATACTTCATTGCTGAATATCACTACAGTCACCATTGAAGTCCTTCACTTGGGAAGCTATGCACCAAGGCAAAGGCTTAGTCCACTCTTCAAAGCTACTTTAGAACTCTTTTTCTGGAATGACATCAGAATTATAATAGTACAGAATACAAAAACAGGCAATATCAATAATGAATGCCACTCAGCAAGACACCTCCACGTGTCCACATGAATACAGCTGTGAGACACTGATATACCAAGATTATGAAACCTTACCTACTTGTACAGTGCCCAACTTAAGCGCATGATGGCAAGTTCATGAACTTAATTGTCACACCACATATGTTTCAATTTTCTCTTTTGTGGATGAGACTCAAACACAGGAGGTTTTAGAAGGCTAGAAAACTATAATTTCCTACTATTTAAAAAGAAAAAAAATAAAATCATTTTAATGAATAAATTCTCAAGAGAATCAATATCTACAACAAGAATCTAACCTCAATTTGAGGTAGGATGCCATTTATTTTTCCAAGGGCATCAACTGCCTCTTAGACACAAGCTTGATCAAACCAAACAAAGGAATGCAATGCATTCCTTTCCTCTTTCTTGTTTAAGCCATTTTTACTGCAGAGGTTGCTAGGCTCCAAAGACTGGTGCCCCAGTGCCAAGGGTCTTTGTTGAAATGTCAGGTTTTGTTATGGGTCTGTTGTAACAAAAGATCTTTCTTTCCAGGTGATGGTGTTGGCACCAGACAAGAGCTGCCTTCATCAGTCCCAAATCAAACTGCAACCACTTGGACAGCACAGTCCCTGATGAGAGACTTCCTGAAGCGAAGAGAATTGGCACATGATGTGCCAGACAGGTTGCCAATACCTTGTTTTGTTTCTATGTATCACTTTATGCTATTTCATTATGCTATGGGACTAGTCACCCAGAGATTACCTTTCCTTTCAGCACATTCTACCTCACAGCAAATCCTAGATTATCATTCCACACACACTGTGGAGCCTAAGTATATTAACACAACAGCAAATAAATAAAAATAGAAAAAAATTCTCAGATGCCATTCATTCATTTCTGCATTTATTCATGTGTTATTAATTGCATGTCTATTGCATGTTAGGTATTACTATCTGCATATAAAGATGTTAAGAAACTAATTTTATTGTTATTAAATCTCAGATTTAGTAGAATAACAGTAATTGAATTCTACAGGATTTTTAACAGCTTTATTTTTGTACCAAAAAAAAAAAAAAAAAAAAAAATCCCACTAATAGAGTGCTTGATTAATCCACCTTGAAAAAATAACTTGTACCAGCACCTTCTGCATGTTTCCAGAATGTTAACACAAACAGCATGTAGTATATATTGCAAAAGAATAAAAATGAAGGAAACATTTCATAAAATTAGAACAATTCATCTTTTTCATAGTAATGGCCCATTCAGTTCCATTCAAACTTCAGATGGGTCTACTACATTGCTTAGTGTAATTGAAATTTTCACCAAGAGTAAATAAACCATCACTGTCCATCTCAAAAAATAAAATAAAATAAGTCTTCTAAATAACTTCAACTACGTCTGTGTTCATCTATTTTCTTTTGTTTGTTTGGCTGCTATGGTGATTTTGTGTCATATGTCATGCTAATTTGCTCCTGTGCTTAAAAGAATCCAAAATAATTTAAACTGGTGAGAAAACACACAATTTGCTAGTTAGCATTCTAACAAGTATAGCCTGGCAAGGAAATTCATACAGAAGTAGCATATAGACTTTATTTATTATCAGTGTAAAAAGAGCATAATTGTATTTATACCCTGCAAGAAAATCCTTTATAAATATGTCTGGATCTATCAGAGGTGCCTGGTTCCTGTTTCATTAACACATGTTATGACCTAGGCTTGGACAATACTGTTCAAGTGGAAGCCATAAGTCTCTCACCTTTGTACTTAAAGAAAAATAAAAGACATGCAAAACAAGAAAGAAAGGGAGAAATCAAAATTTAAAGTGCTTCAGTACAAAAATTCACCTTATTTGCATTAATTTTCTTCATAATGTCATCATAAATCTAAAAGTGAGTTGTTTTTTTTTTTAATTCTTCAATGATTTAAATCGTCACCTTCAAGGTGAGGTCCATCTGTCAATCACACATCTCTGCACAAATCCTCAGGGCTAAATCATTTTGTTCACACCTCTGAACACAGAACAATGTAAATCTCTTCCGTTTCACTTCACAAAAGGCTTTTTCTTCCTCCTCTTTTTCTCTGTCCCTGTGGTAGTGTATTATAGGCAATGTCAAGGACAAAAAGAAAAGTGGCAGACACACAATAATGGGCCCTAATTCACAACAGTTGATTAACTTCCTCCGTTGCATGGAGACCAATGGTATGAAGATGTAATTTCAGATTTTATTTTTTATTTTTTACAGTTGTCATAAAAAGGAAGAAACTATGATTGCATGTGAACACCAAGAGTGAAATCAACCTGCATTATTTTACTTTATTCTATTTGCTAATAGTTTGTCATGGCAGCCTCAAGCTATATGCTTTGTAGCATAGGACTTGATCCTTCAGAAATTTGTGACTAGCAGGACTTTTCTGAAACATGGTTCATTACCATTATGTCTGAGATTGGCCTTCAAACAGTTCTTGTGGCCTGAGGTGGCGGCTCATGCCTGTAATCCTATCATTCTGGGAGGGTGAGGCCGGTGGATTCCTTGACTTCAGGAGTTCAAAACCGGCTTGGGCAAGAGCAAGACGCTTTCTATATTTAAATAATAATAATAATAACTGGGCTTGGTGGCAGGCACCTCTAGTTCAAGCTACTCAGGAGGATGATCAAGAGGATAGCTTGAGCTCAAGACTTTGAGGTTGCTGTGAGTTGTGATGCCAGAACACTCTAGCTTGGGCGACAGAATGAGACTTTGTCTCAAGAAAAAAAAAAAAAAAAAGTCCAAAAAGTCCAAAACAGTTCTTATTTTTATTAAAATGTCCCCAATTTTGTTTGTAATTCCAATTTAGCTTTTCAACTGACTAGGTTTTTACAAATTTATTTATAAGAGATATGTATTTTGCTAAGTTAGATGACTTAATGTCATGAAATAATAAATAAATGGAGAAAGAAAGCAGGATGTTTCCATACTAAATGGTGCAACTATATTTAATATTTGTGCTTTATTTTTGCTCCATTTATATTTAATATCTCTCCCTTGATAAATATTCTATAATGCTTATCAGAGTTGCATTTTTTCTATAGAGCTCTTCTCTATTGCATTAAAAAATTAATTCCTATTTAGTTATTGCATTTATTGCTTGGTGGTAGATAATTTAATTTTCATTATAATTACTGGTTATTTCTGGTATAATAATGCAATTTTTATATTGACCTCATGTCTAACAAAATTACTAAACATTTAACTATAAAAGTTTGTCAATATCAATCTATCCATAGGTAATCATATAGCATGGCAATATTAATTTCTTATTTTACTGTACTTTCTTAAGTTATTTTCTTATCTTACTGAATTGGCTAAGCCCTCCAATATTATATTGATATTAATGGTGACAATGGTCATTTTTGTCTATTTCTTGGTTGTAAGTAATGATTCTTGTATTTTCCCATTTGATATAAACTTTTCTACAAATTTCTGGTTGGCATTATTTATCGTGTTATTAAAAGTTATTTTTTTAATAAATAGGTGTTGAATTTTATCATAGGAATTTTTTGCTGCATCTATTCACTTAATGGCTTTTTTACTTTTAAGTGTCAATGCCGTGAATTACAACATAGTTTGTTTTTTTTTTTTCTTCTTACGGTAAACCACCTTTATATTAATGGATAAGCTTGATTTGGATAGAATGCAAAATCATTTTAAAACTCTAATGCAATCTAATTGCCAGTATTTGGGTAGGTATTTTTGCTTCTATGTTTATAAATATGCATGTACTTTTTATTACATATATTTTTTATCTTGTGTGGTAGGCCACCTTTAAAATGATCTCCTGTCAGTCCTTAACTGCTGATTTATACACCTGCATAATCCTTCCCCTTGATTGTGAGATGGACCCCATCACTTGCTGTTAATCAACTATTGCAGAATTGATGGGATGCAATTTTCAATACACATTCCAAACACATTGTTCTTTACATCTTGGTCACTCTCACATGCGCGTCGTCAGGACATTTTGCTCTAGGACATGTGAGTCATAGAACCTGGTGGTTCAGGCACTAATCCTGTCCGGGACAAATTTGCCCCTAAGAGCTAATCAATCCCAAGGGACCTGCTTCTTTAAATTGGAGATTAGGCTTCAGTGTATGAATTTAGGGAGAACAAAAAAGTTCAGGCCACAGCTACTGTCTATTTCTTGATTGTCTGATAGAGGACCATGAATATTCTAAACCATCTGTAAATTGTGTTTTCTAGCTGGGAAAATTTAACATTTCCTTTCTTTATTCAGTATAGGAATTATTTGGACTTATTCTTGTTGAGTCAGTTGTGATAATGTATGCATTTCTAGGAAAGAAAATTTAAAATTTCCTATATTTATTCAGTATAGGAATTATTTGTTGAGTCAGTTGTGATAATATATGCATTTCTAAGAAAGTATATAAATTATTTTATTATATTGGAATACCTACTGTCATGGAAATTATAAACTTTTTATATTCTAATATTTTTATTTGCGTTTTATTTTTTTCTTGATTTGTTTTAAGGTTTGGTAAATTTAATTTTTGAAAGAACCACCGTTTGTGAGTTTTTAAAATATTTTATATCTTAATTTTCTATTTCATACTTTCTTCCTACTTTTTCTAGTTTTATATTAGTATTCTAAATACGTTAGGTATTCTAAATACATAAGACACAGGCTTAGTTTACTTGTTCTCAATACATACACCTTTGACTATAAATTCACCTCCAACTACTTTGCCATCATCTCACGCATTTGATAAGTTGTATTTCCCATTTCCTCTAGTTGCTAACTTTAAAAAAAGGTATGTGATATGCAAATTTAGGATGATTTTTAGTACTTGTGGTTTTTGATTTATAACAATTGCATTTTGAAAGGAACTTGGGTCTATGTAAAATCTGTTTTTTGGAATTGGTTACCTCATAATTCAATTCACAATATATACTCAATTATAGTGTGTGTGTGATTTACAAATATGTATTTTCTAAGAATTGGATAAAGGTACTAAATGTCAATTCTATCGCGTAAATGATTTTTCTCATATATTAATAATACATATTTAGCTGCTTGATAAAGTACTGAGGTAAGCATAAAAGTATTTCAATATGGCGGTAGATTTATTATTTTTTATTTCACCTGTCCCATATATACTGTATATTTTTTGAGCCTTCCTTATTAAGTTCATAAAAATGTGTAATAACTTTTGTAACTTTTACTATAATATGAATACATACTAATTTATATTTTGTTTTTTGCTTTAGAACCTAGATAACAATATAGATAGCAAACAACAGATTTTAATGATTTTTCTAGCATATTTATTGGGTTATTTTATTTCTTTTTCTTTTTCATATTGATGCGAGGGTACAGATGTTTAGGTTAATTGTTTTTGTTTCCAAGGTAAAGTTCAAGTTATACTTGAGCTCTTCACCCAGGGGTGTGCTGTGTACCCTTATACTGGGCACATTAGGTCACTCACCCTCTCTCTTCCCCTTTGCCCTTTCCCTGCTCCCCCCACCACTAAAATTTACTTATATTTTTCTTTTGTGTCAATATGCAGTTGTTTATATATTGGTTTCACATTAAAATTGAGTACATTGGATACTTCTTTTTCCATTCCTGTGATACTTTTATTTTTCTTTTAATATTTCTCTACTTTTAGGTTCTAGTGTGTCTCTTGATAATAACATCTTCTTAGTTGGAGTTTGTCTATACATAGAAGTATGTGTTGTATTCACTAGCCTGAATTATAATCTACTTTTTAAATTGAGAGTTAAATCCATTCATATTTATGATGACTACTGTGTTTCATTGTTTTTTTTATTTCTATCTGTCTTATTTTATGCTTTCTATCTGATATGCTGTTTCTCTTGGTGTTTTCTCATGACTTGACTTGTATAGTTTTAAATTGATCTACCTTTTCAAATTCTAATCCATAGTCCTCCTAATTACTGATGTAGGAGATATATACTTCCTTTCTTTAGTAGCTATCCTTGAAATGTTAACCTGCAATGTTAAGCTTTATAGCATCTTTTCTTTATTTTGCTCTGTTCTCAATAAAAGAAAGATTGTCAGCTACTATGTCACCAGTCATACGTCCCCCACTTTACTTAACATGCTATAATTTCCAATACCTAATCTCTTCTTTAAAACACTGAAGTTAGAATTATTCCCGGGGTTATGTACAAAGAATTATTCCCGGGGTTATGTACAAAGTTAGTATTTGTACACTAACTCCTTGTTTAGGTCTACCTATGCGCTCACCATTGTCTCCACTTGCTGTTTCTTCTTTCTTCTCAAGCTTTCGTTCTGGAATCAGTTTTTATTTTAATCAAAGTAAGTTATTTTAGAATTTCCCATAAGAAGTTCTCTTGTTTATACATTACACATTTTTATCCTACCTTTGTTTTTTAAAAATAGCTTTACTCAACATACATTTCCATTTGACTGAGATTACCTAAGTATTTTGATTACTCTACTATCTGTATTCCATTGATACCTTTCACTAGAATAATTTTCTTTCTTTTTTTTTTTTTTTTTTTTTTTTGCTTCTGATTATGATGATTGTAAAAGTTTTCTATTGTCTTTAAAGTTTTACTATATGACTAAAAAAACTTGATTGTGCATTTTTTTTTATAGGTCTTAGAAAAAATATCTGATATTACCTCTTTGTTACCTCTCCTCATTATCTCTATTATCTTCTTTGGAGCTTGATTAAAAAAATAGTTTTTGAAGCTTCTGCATAGAAAAAAAAATCAACAGTGTCAACAGACAACCTGCAAAATGGGAGAAAATATTTGCAAACTCTACATCTGGTGGGGGACTAATATTTAGAATTTACAAAGAACTCAAACAACTCGATAATAAATACAAAAATAAACAATTTCATTAAAAAGTGAGCAAAGGTCATGAATAGATATTTTCAAAAGAAGCTACAGAGGCATAAATATAGAAGATACATAAATGACAAAAAAAGAAAAGATGTTCAATGTCACAATTATTAGAAAAATGAAAATTAAAATTGCAATGCTATATCATCTTCTACCAGTCAGAATGGCTTTTATTAAAAGGACAATAAATAAAAGATGTTGGTAAGGCCCTGGAGAAAAGGTGACAGTGTTGGTGGGAATGTAAATTAGTAAAACCTCTATGGAAATTTATATGGAGATTTCTCAAAGAACTAAAAGTAGACCTACCATTTGATCCAGCCATCCCACTAGTGGGTATCTACTCAAAAGAAAATAAATCATTATATAAAAAAGATATCTACACTCATATGTTTACCAAAACCATATTCAGAATAGCAAAGACACAGAATCAAACAAAGTGTCCATTAATGGATGATTGGGTTTGAAAAGTATGAGACACACATACACAATAGAACACTATTCAACCATAAAAAAGAAGGAAATAATGTCTTTTGCAGCAACAAGGATGGAACTAGAGGCCATTATTTTAAGTGAAACAAATCAAAAACAGGAATAAAAGTACATCTTCTCAATTACAAGAGGGAGCTAAATAACATATTAGAGATTTAGAGTTAGAGTCGAGTGAGAGTCCACAGGAAGGAGAGGAGGCCAGTCCAGCAATTAAGGAAAGGCTTTATTAGAAAAGAGCAATGGAGTCTGGACAGAGGCACCTCAGTCTCACACAGTTTCAAAAAGATTTTATTAGTGTGGTTGGAAGGCAGGTGAGGATTAGGAGAGGGGAGGGAAGTTGTCTTTTTTCTGCAGAATGAATGATGCTGTGTCAGGAACCAGTCTTAGAATTACTCCCTTCTGCAGAAGTGCTGATCTGCTCACTAGGGTCTTATTGGTAGTGTTAGGCAGAACCAGAGCAGGAAATTCTTTGTTCTGGGGTTTCACAGGCACCCTGGCCTTGAAGATCCCCAGCTATGTGAGCAGGGGTTTGCTGTGATCATGGAGTTTGGTTTAGGACCTGCTGTCTCTCACTTGCTGCCTCCCAAAATGGCTTCACTCTTGTCAGGGTGACAAGGACTCCTTCCTCAGAACACATTCACATGGACATAGAGGGTGGACAGATGGACACTGGAGACTCAGAGGGGTGAGAGGGATCAGTGATGAGAAATTACTAATGGGTACAATGCAGGTAACTCCAGACATGGATATACTGAAAAGCCCAGATTTCACCACTACACAACATGTCTACGTGCCCCTTAAATTTATACAAAAATAAAACGTAAGAAAGAAAAACAGTAACAAAGAAAGAGTTTTTGACCCTTATCTTCTTGAGAGTGAAGGATATTTTTGAGTTTTCCTACAATCACAGCTCAAACTCAATCTTTGTTCTTTGTGAGCTATTGAATTTGTTGGTACTAAATGACTTGCATTCTAAGACTCCATTACCATATCACTCACCTGACTTGGGGTGTATGATGATTTGTTCTTATCTTTTAAACTTCAGACGATTCTCTTTATTTTTTATAAGCTTGATCAATAATTCAAAAATATGTATTTTTGTGTGTGTATATATACATGTGTTCTAATATTTCTATAAATTTTATAAGTCAAGGGATATTCTGAAAGCATATTGCTGGAAAAGGAATTTTCTTGTTTTGTTTTTTTGCCTGCAAAATCTTACTTAAATTTTGAAGTGCAGCGATGTCTTTTTAAACTCACTTTACTCTCTCAAGTAGTTATTTCCACATTCTTCTTTGTTCCCTGGCACCTTACACATTCCTATATTTTAGCACGTAGTTACCAAATGTGAGGAAATGCAGTCTGTCATCAAAGATAAGTTAAATAAGAAACAGGCTTGATTAATCTTTAATTATGTCACATGGTCCAGTTGAAGCTACAACTAATTTAGCCATGTAGTTAAATAACAGAATGGAAAAAAAAAAAAGGAAAAGTCCTTGCCAAAGTAAACAATAGACTTTTCTAGGGTGTATTTTGAATCAATGTGATAAAACATAAGTTTGTGAGTTTGGAATAATTAGAATTATAGATATATTTCAAAGTTTTAAAGAACAGATTATGATGGAAAATACTTGATCACTTGCATAGTGGTAGGATTTCAAAAAGATTTCAGCAACCTTGTACACTGGATAGCTAATACTATATAACAGCCAGAAGACGAGAAGGGATTTATTGTATAATAATATGCCCTCAATTCTGAGATTATTTTATTAACTAAAATTAAATGGTCTTATTTAAATGTCAAACATTTGTTGAAGAATTCTAATTAAAAAATCCAAATTACCAAAATTTTCCCTTTTATCCATGTCAAAAGCATATGAGGACCTAAGAGGAAATATATATTATATACTTATCCAAGGAATGTCTAATCTCAGTCAAAAAGAAAAAAGGTATGTTGATCAAATATATATCAGCATAAAAGGAAATCTGAAGGTATACTGAGAAATGTTCATTGCAAGCATTTCAATCCATAATAACAAAAATGATCCTTTGTCAACAAAGGAAAAATTAAAAGTGAAAACATAATGGTGATTTTATTTATTCATTAAATAATTCACTAAATATTTATAATAAAAACATGTTGCATATATACTGTCTTTTAAATCCATAACCTTTACCCTTTTCAGATGACCTTGAGTTCCCCTAACAACTTACGCCTAGTTTGTCAAAGTTAACCCATGGTAGTTTGTATTTTTCTCCTTATTGTGTCAGTTATGCATGTAGTGAAGGCATGAATCTTTCTTACCTAGTTCATTGTCGTAACTGTATGCCCGGCACAAAGTCTAACATAAAAAAAAGGTCTCACTGAATCGCTGAATGTAGTAAACTAAACTCATTTTATACAGGTTAGGCAATTGTGAAAATAAACAAAAACCAGCCAGCTGAGAATAGGCACAGGCTCCTTATTCAGAGCGTGGTACATCAAGGGAGTCAGCCACTACCACCTGCATTTTGGTAGCGACTCAAAGGCAGGCAGAGGAGTGGGGGTGCTTTACAGTGGACGGGAGCCGGCATGAGGAGGGTTAACTGGGAGCAGCAGCTTTGATTAGGGGTGTGTGTTTGGCTTTCTCTGGTTGGTACTAAGTTAGAAAGGACAGCAAAAATTGGGGAGGTTTACAGTGACCGAGCAAGTCCTGGCCATTTGGGGCCCATTATAGAAGCTTTTGTTTGGCGGCCTGGATTGTTTTCTAGAGACAGTGGTCTGACTTCCGAAAGTCTGACGTGTAGACAATAGAATGACTGTGTTGGTGACTGCTAATTATAGGTCAGAGTCTTATTTTTAAACATATTCTGGCCATTTTTTATTTTTGTATACTTAGCCTCTCATAAGTGTCTAATTGAGAACATAAAGAGTTTAGTGGTCATTGTCGTGGTGTATAATACTTAAAAAGCACTCTCCAATCTTATATATCTGTAAATAAATAAATAAATAAATAAAGATGCATAAAAGTAAGCTTGACATTTCTCGGTATCAACATCTGATCTCACTTCAGCTAAATATACAAGTGATTTTAAAATTCTTTGTCAGACTTGAATTTTCAAATATGTCTAAGACAGAGGTCCTCAAACTTTTTAAATAGGGGCCAGTTCACTGTCCCTCAGACCATTGGAGGGAGGGACTATAATTTAAAAAAAAAAAAAAAAAAAAAAGACTATGAACAAATTCCTATGCACACTGCACATATCTTATTTGGAAGTAAAAATAACAAACTGGGAACAAATACAATCACACCACCTCATGCGCAGTTTGAGGACCCCTGGTCTAAAAGGAAATAACAGAATGTTTCAGATAGGAAAATGAAAACAGTAACTATAATGGAAGGAGCAAAAGATACTGCAAGTGGTGCTCATCTGTGCTAAAGCAGATATTAAAATAAACAAGCAGACACAGCTGTGGCATACAGTAGTTAATATGATTCATTGGTAAGTAAACATATCATTGTGAAATGACTTTATCAGATTTTAGGGCAGCAGGAAAATCTGGTTTGCTACAGCTTGTCATGATGATCAAACCGCAGAGGTAAATTTGCTCAATACGGGTTCTGCTGTTTCATTGATGTTTGGAGACCAATGACCAAGGAAAACGTTTTCATAGAGTTCTACATTTGGATTGCAAATCATAAATAATTGTATTAATTAGCATGCAAATTGTATTAAAATACAAAGCTTCTCAGCCTAGAAGAAGTAGATTTGATAACAGTGAGTACAGAATTAATATAAGGCTAACGACCTTCCCCATTGATGTCTCATAGTTATTATAGTATAGCTGCTCATGGCAAAAAATCAAAAAGTGAGTGAATTTCAACAGCAAGGAAACAAGTAGCTAATTTTAAAATGGTATTTAATCTCGCACAATTTTTATTTATTTGGAGACATAGTCTCAATCTGTCGCCCTTGTTAGAGTGGCATGGCATCATAGCTCACAGAAACCTGCAACTCTTGAGCTCAAACAAGCCTCTTGCCTCAGTTTTTCTATTTTTAGTACAGATGGGGTCTTGCTTTCGCTCAGACTGGTCTCCAACTGATAAGTTCAAGCAATCCACCTACCTCAGCCTCCCAGAGTGCTAGGATTACAGGTGTGAGCCACCATGCTCAGCTTGTCATCCAATTTTTAGAGGACCTTTTAGAAAAAACATAAGAGAAAGATCTATGCTTTGATTAAAGTTTGCATTCATGAAAATGTATATATAACTTATACCACAAGAGACACTAATAAACAGTTTTCCTGTCCTTTAATTAAAACCCCAAACCATTTGTCTGCCCAGGAATAAAACAGAAATATTTTGTGTTCAGTGCACTCTGCTCAACTTGACTTATTTTATTCCCCTTTGAGACATACCTCTTCAACTCATGCTGACACAAATTCTTAAAATGTCTCACCATAAACCTACTTGTGTAGAAATGCCTTCCCTGGTCTCCCTAAATTATCCAGACTTTTACTAAGACTCTCCTCCATCAAAATATAAGAACTGAAAGAATTGGCCCACTTATTCTTTTAAAGTTATTTTGTTCCACTGTTCAAATTCAGTAATTAAACATTGTCATGAGCAAACATAATTGAAGATGCCAGTGTCATATGAACAAAAATGATTCCTGCTGTCCTGGACATCAGATAATGTTACTTGAGCTACTTACGAATAAGTCATAATAAACTACTGCCTTCCCTGTCAGAGTTTATCTATTTTTAAAGTAATAATTAGCCTAATATTTATTGACTTTATACAACATGCCAGCCACTTTATTAGGTGCCTTCAAAACTTATCTCCTTCACTGTTTATGTCTGGAGGAATAGTCACCTCCACTTAGTAGATGACAAAAGGGAAGGTCCGAAGGTTAATTGCTTTGTTGAAGGTCACATGGGGAGTAAGCAATGAAACTTCGATGCACTCCGTTTCTTTTCTGATCTGCTGATACCAAGGCCAACATTTTTTATGTCCTCTCCTCTGGCTTACATTTTAATGCAGAAAAGTGAAGTAACTGATAAAACGTAAACATGACCCGGGAGGAAAACATTTAAAATAGAATAAAACCTCCTCCCCTCTTCTCATAAACATTGCCGGCTTTCAGATAGAGTAGGCACAGTTAGCACGTAGATGACAGGATAGGCTTTTACTTTTTGAAAATTCAACCCAGATGATATATGAGTCCTTTCCATGTTCCAAAGGCTACTGTACAAACATATTCAAAGCCAGAACACTCTTCAAAGTGCTTAAGACCACACTGACCCCTCACTTAATGGTCTGATGGTCTCATCCAAGGCAGAAGCGCACCTGTGTCATCAAAATGCTCATTTGTTAGTATAATGCTCTTGAAATTAAATAACGTATGACAAAGAGTTAAAGCTAGGGACAATCATGTGCATTGAAATACCTTTCCTTAAGTGCTTATTTACATGTATAATAACAACCACTTAAAAATTCAAACTGAGTATTTTGGGAGAAGAATCAAGAGAAGGCCTGCAAACTTCACCGCAGTGATTACAAAACAAAGATTTTTACCTCACTCTTTCCTAAATAGTTTCTCACGGGTAGCAAAGTTTAGATAATAAAAAAGGACATATTTATACCATACAAAAGATAGGCAGGAAGCTTTTAGCACAGAATTAATAAAAATCTTCCTTAATAGTCAATGAAATCTGCCCCTGTTTGTTATATTTGGTATTTTAATAAGTCATTAATGATCAAAATTAAATTATTTAAGGTTGGTTAAGCAGAGACACTAAAAGTAAATTTTGCTCTTGGTAGGAGGATGATAAATGCCATCTCTATCTCTTGTCATAGCGAAATTTCCAGAGGTGACAGAATTTGTCATGACTACAGATTCCAATATCCTCTCCGTGATGAATCATTTAGCATACATCATTACTACTCTCCGCACTGCCATGTATGCTCACCAGATCTACATGCTTCTAAAACAGCTTCAGGGCGTGGAAGGTTTAACTTTTCAGACTTTATATTTCAAACCAATATAAAGCACATTCCATTCCTTGATTTGATCAATGATAACTTTCTGGATGAATGCTTGAAATAAAAAATAAATATTCAAACACTTGAAACATAATGTTCCAGAACATTATTTGGCACATATCAATAAAGGTGTATTCTTAAAAATAACATTTCTAGGTATCTATTCTAGTACTTCTGAGTCTATTTGCTAATGCCTATAGCACATGAAACTCTAAAATAACATAATTCAATTTTACTCTATGATTACTTACTATAAACTGGCGTTACTGAGTGTAGTAATACCATTCAATCAATGATATTTTTGGAGGTTAGTAATGCATTTAGATGCAAAAAATTAGACACCCATGTACACCCCACATACACACACAAAAAAACCTTCATTTAAACAAATCAGTGAGTTTCTCTCCCTCTCTGTAATTTCAGCAACAGACAGAGCTGGCACAGCAGTTTCATCGTATCTTTGTTGCTCCAGGGACCTTCTACTTTTTCTGTTCAACATCTTCAAAGTGTGTACATCACAAGACAATTCTTCACTTTTTGCATCTCTCGTCCTATTCTAGAAAAGATACACAGGGAAGGGGAAGATGATAGCAGAGGACTATGAGACAGTAGACAGCCCACTTTTTTTCCTTACTTATTGTGGGTGCATAACAGTTGTATATCCTCATAAGGTACATGGGATGTTTTGAAACAGGCATGAAATGTGAATTAATCAAATCAGAATAACTGTGATACCCATCACTTCAGAAATTTATCATGTCTTTATGTTAGAAATGTTCCACTTCCACTCATTCAGTTGCTTTAAAATATATCCTAACTTACTTTTGATTATAGTCACTGTGTGCCATAAAATATCATTCATTCTAACTAGACTTTGATACCCATTAGCTATCCCCACTTTATCACACTCCCATCGCCTTTCCGACTTCTAGTCTGTGTCTCCATGAGATCAATTGTTTTTAATATTTATTTCCCACATGTGAGTGAGAACATGCAAGATTGGTCTTTCTGTGCTTGGCTTATTTCAATTTAACATACCCTTCTCCAGGTCCATCTATATTGTTGCAAATGGCAGGGTTTCATTCTGTTTACGGCTATGTAATATGCCATTGCCTATTGGCATTGCAACAGTCTTACAGTTTCTTTTTTCCATTCAAAAATTGATGGACAAGTAGGTTGATTCCAAATCTCAGCTAATGTGAATACTGCAGCAATAACCATGGGAGTGCAGCTATCTTTTTGATATACTGAACTCCCCTCCTTTGGATATGTACCCAGCAGTGGAATTGCTGGGTCATCTGGTAGTTCAACTTTTAGTTTTTTGAGGAACCTTCATAATGTTTGCCCTAGTGTTTTCATTAATTTACATTTAAATCAACAGTGTACATAGATTTTCCTTTCTTCACATCCTTCCTAGCATTCATCTTTTTGATAAAAGCAATTTTAAAGAAGTAAAAAGATAATTTATTTAATTTTGATCGCATTATTCTGATGAATAATGATGCTAAGCTTTTTGTTCATACAACTATTGGCCATTTTTATATCTTTTGAAAAATGTCTGTTAAGATCCTTTGCCCATTTTTAACTCAGAGTATTTGATTTTTAAATTTATTTCAATAAAACATTGGAAATGTTTTCTCCATCTATTCACATGGATGTTTCCTGTGAAAAATATTTTTCATATTGAAAGATAAAATAGCTTAATCTAGAACATGATTCTAGTATTTTTGTGTGCCAAGAATACAGACTCTAGACTGAATTATAATCTTTAAAGAGCATATTTAACCAAAGAATTTCAATTATAATTTTAATAGAGTGTTCTTGAAGTAGAAAATCTTTGTGTTTCTGAGGTGGAGAGATCATTCGCCTTGACAATAATCTGTTAAATATAAGCAATCATCTATTAATGTCTACTGGAAGATAACATTCTTTTTTAGTACAGAATTTGGTCACAAAAATGAATTTATACAGTGTATAATGGTCAAGAATAATGTTTAGAGGACTATATAACTATATCTTTTTGTCTAATTGCAAGCATTTAAAAAATTATGCAGTTGTGAATTGAGCTGCAATTGCCAAGTCGTGGAAACAACCCAAGTGCCTGTCAACCCGTGAACGAATTAACAAACTGAGCCAGATGTAGACCATGGAGTACTATTCAACCATAAGAAAAGATGGAAGTACTATTCAACCATAAGAAAAGATGGAGACTTTACATCTTTTATGTTTCCCTGGATGGAGCTGGAATACATTCTTCTCAGTAAAATGGAAAAAAAATATATCCTATGTACTCAATACTAATATGAAACCAATATATAGACAACTACATACCCACATGATTGATGGAATACAAATATAGTCTAGCAAGAGGGAGGGGAAAGGAGGGAAAGAGGAGAAAGGGGGAGGAGAATTGGTGGGAGGAGGGAGGGCATTTGGTAAGTTCTCACCTAATGCACACAAAGTGAGGGGTGTTTAGCGTACCCCGGGGTGAAGGGCTCAACGACAGCTTGAACCTTATCTTATAATTGAAAACAATGTAAACTAAATTTGTACTTGCATATTAATTTGAAATTTTAAAAAAGAAAGAAAAAAGTAAAATGTTGAAAAAAATAACACAGATGTCCTTATATCTGCATTTTTATATAAACAGACATACATTTTAGACGAAGATGTTACTATATAACCCTTATATGTGCACCCTCAAATTTTTGTCATGGTATTTTCACCAAATACCTCATAAAAATATTTTTCAAAAGCAGCTCTATTAACTACTTTGGTGGATTATATTATTCTAATATGTTAATAAGCAACATTATTGCGCTGTCTAGAAAAATGGTTTTAATTTGGTCAGAGTGATGGAGTAGGGATACCATACATCCTGGCTAAAATCTAATGAAGTTCTCCAGGAAGACTAAATGTGCACATGCATATATAAAATTGGGCACATGTTCTGTATTGACCATTAAGGATATGAATAGGATGTTAGTAGGCATTGCACTATGGTGGACTGAGGGTCAGGGAAGAAAAGAAGAAAAACCATCAACAGCTGGGGGGTGTGTGCTGAGGCCTGAGGCAATAAACATTGTGAGGGGTGGATGAGAGCAGACCACAGGCCATGTCATCAAGAGCTGATGTGATGACATGGTCCAGGTTTCTGGAGTTACAGACTAGAAGTGCTCTTCCTTGAATTAACTAGACTAATTAGCCCCCCCCCCAGACAATTACGAATGTTTAAAATTCAACTCTACAATGGTGAAGTACATAAGTTAAAATTGAAAAAGTTGGATGCAAATTGAAGTAAAAAGCTTTGATGTACTTCTATTCTTCAAAGTTGAATAAGGTAATAAGATGCAGTGTAACCTGACATTGAACCATCGAAAGGATTCTTTAAAATTGACTACCATGACCAGAAAGTTAAGTGTGAACAGAGCACAGAGAAAGCATGAAAGCAAATGCAGAGTGAAAACAATGTTTATTAGGCAATGTTGACAGTTCAAAGCTCAGTCCTTGCAGCTAACATTTCAACCTTTGGAAAATACATCAGTGTCTATTAAAGTTTGATGAACACATGAAAGGTCATCCTGGTATTAAATCTGATAAGGCTAGTTTGACAGAACAATTACTAATTAAGATAATCAAGGTTAACAACAATGGCTTCTAGGAGAGGAAACAGCTTAAAATGCTTGAGAAATTTCCTATGCGATCTCCATATTAGAATCCATTGCAAAGACATGAGCTGAGTGTGTATTATCACATGACCCCTAATATTTCTCTGTTACCATGAAACGTAATAATCTTCCTAACGTTTTATTGAAATAAATTTAAAAAGTTCATTTTCTCCAAGGAGAAACTCAAATAAGAAAGACATTAAACAAATACAGCCTTCTTGGCTTTTTGTCTGTGCTTGATGTTTTTCTGTAATTATAGTCTAGGCTTTGTTTCCAAGAAAAGTGACAACAGATTTGCTCGTACAAAGCTGGACAAGTAAGCTCACGTACTCATCCTAGAAACTGTACACAGGCCTCGGTGAATATCATGACAGTCACCTTTGAAGTCCTCCCCTGGGGAGCCACTCACTGACACCAAGGCCAAGTCCACTTTTCAGAGCACCTTTTCTAGGATGCGTTCACGAACTTAATGGTCAAACCTGGTATATCTTTTCTACACCTTAGTGTTTTTGTAAGTGGAGACAAGTGTCTTATTGGGTAAATTCCCTCAGTGACACCCACTGCTACTCATTACTTACTGTCTACACTACAGCAATTATCAAGGGGCTGAGTTTCTTCACATCACAGGTCCGTATGGAAACAAGAAATGGGTGTGAGGTGTTTTGTAAACTTTGAACTGCTATACAAATGTATTAGGAAAAAAGTCAAAGTTTTGGCATTTTAATAATGTTTCCAGTAAGAATTTTTATAATAAATAGTGTCTTGAGTATTTAACAATATGTAACACTATTCTAGCATGTTATCTCATTGCAAACAGACAAAATTATGACCTGAATCATTCGATGCTTCTTAGACCTTTCCCAAAAATCTTGAAATCCTTCTCTGTAGTGACAACTTAAGTAAATGTGGAAGTTTGAGGAGAGTTACATAATTTAATAACCCTGTTAATGCACTAAGTATGTTCATTAAAAAGGATATTCAAAAATGTTAATATTTAATGAGTTTGTAATGATTTTGTAGGTGGAACCAATAAAATTTCTGGAGATGATTTGTATAGAAAAATACAGAATAACATAATGATGATCATTAGATTCTATTCCTATGTGCCCCAGTATTAGCATTTATTAACAACAGAGTCTTAGCATTAACTTCATGTTCATTTTAAGATTTTGTTTTTAAAAATGCAAGGAAAGAACTCAAAGAAGTCCAGCACCATATTTTCCATTTCTGGGCTCCAGGTTTTTTCAGCACTATTTACGTGATGTAAAAATAGTCACTCTGGTACGTAGTGAGGAGCATATTTTGTTTAAACATGGAAGTCTAGCCCAGTCTAGTTTTAGGAAAGCACTGAGCCCTCTGTCTGTCAAGGTTCTTCAAAGTATGTATGTATGTATGAATTATGTACATATATGTATATGTATATATATGTGTGTGTACATGTACATTATGAGAGAGAGAGAAAGTTTAAGGAGTTGACATGTGTGATTATGGAAACTGACAAGTCCAAGATCTGTAGGTCAATCTAGCAGTGTGGAAATTCAGATTAAGAGTTGCTATTGCAAGATTTCACATCTTTTGTATTAACCTGGATGGAGTTGGAACGTATTCTTCTTAGTAAAGCATCACCAGAATGGAGAAGCAAGAATTCTATGTACTCAATTCTAATATGAAACTGGTGCACAATCTAATACATATTCTCATGCGAGAAAAACTCAGATCAATTCACAGCGGGCAGCAGGTGAACAAGGGATCGGTAAGAGGGGAGGAGGGCGGGGGTGAGGGTCAGGGTGTATGGCACACCTCTGGGCGAGGGACACAATTAGAGGAGGGACTTTACCTAACAAATGCAATCAGTGTAACCTAATTCTTTGTACCCTCAATGAACCCCAAACAATAAAAAAGAAAACGAATTGCTGTTGCTGTCTTGAGTCTAACACCTACAGACCAACATTCTAAATACTCAGACGGTATTTCTATGTTACAGTCTCAAAGAATAATTCTTTCTTCTCCAGGAACATTCAAGTTTTTCTCTTAAGGCCTTCAAGTAACGGACAGGGGCCTACCTATATTATCAAGGATAATTTGCTTAACGTATACTGATTATAAATGGTCGTCATATTTACAATATAACAACTCGCAGCAAATTCTAACCTAGTATTTAAAATAACTGGGGATAAGCCTAATCAAGTTGACACAAAATCAATCATCACAATTTCTAAAACAACCTAATAAATGTTTGACTTTTTTCTTTTATATTCTTATTTTGAATTGGAAAACGAATAGCTTAAAGATATCATCTAGAGTCCAATAAGCCATGGAACTAACATATAAAATTTTCCACTTAAAAATGTAACTGGTGATTTTGGGGATCTAACTGAGCTAGTTGGGATGGTTATTAATACATTATACCAATAATTTGTTCCAAAATGGCGTAAAGTCAACACTAGGTAAGACGTACGACAGGTACCCACTGCTAAAAATAATTCTTCCCTCCCTTCTCATTTCCATTTCCATGAGAGCAGGGAAAAAATGTGTACAATTCACCAGGTTATGCAGAGAGAAGCAATACCGTACACCTGTCGTGATGTCACAGCACACAGCAAATGTCTCCTTCTCTTCTTCCTAAGTCTTTTACCAGCTTGAGGATTTCATGGTTCCTCTGTTTCTCTTCAGAGCTTGTTCTGATTTAAAATTGGGATAGGTACATTCCAATCTTACCTGGAAAGTGATGTGTTGGAGATTTATACTTTGATCCCTTAGATCCTTGCAAGATACCTTTCTCTTTCAGAAAGGTAAGATTTATAAAAAGCTAACCAGCACGAAGCAGTAAAAGCCATAGCTGCTTCTCATGTGGCACGTAACAGCCTACCTCCCTCTTTGCTTAAATTTCATTTACGTTATCTTTTATTCACCTCTCCTTTTTCAACCCTTTTCCACCTCCCAGTTAGGATAAGAAATAACATACTCTATAGAGACACATTAGATTGTCAGTTTAGTAAGAGTCGAACCAAAGATTCTGAAATCTCTGCAAAGATTTTAGATTTGTAGCATGCTAGATTATGAAAAATTAAAGAAACAGCTTAAAGCTATTTACAATATTTCTATTTCCACAGTGCTTTCCTATTTACCATCATTGACAAAAAACATTTGGGAAGAACTTCCCAAACCCTTAAAAGACTTTCAGCGCAACACCGTAACATCAACTCTCTGGCAGCCCATTAAACGCCTCCTTCTAACGAAATTCACTGAGGTTGTTCGTAAACATTCAGGCAATTTTCAATGCTAAGTAGCTTCTCCTAAACAGGCCAATATAGCCTGACATGTTGAGAATTTTTCAACAATAATAAGTGTGCAAAATAATCCTTTGAAAAAAGCCATAGTATATAGGTCACAGGTCATAGGTCCTGCTTATTTGCATATGATAAATGTTCCTAATAAGCATTCTCTCATCTGCTCTTTATCCACTTACAATTTTTTGAGGTCAGTTTTTCTCACTTATCTACAATTTCATGGCAAATAGTCAAATAACTTGACAATACTCTTCCGTTTTAACATTATCATTAATGTTCTGACTTTGTGAGCATTTCTTTGTTAGGATATTTCCCCGGGCCAAGGTACCTTTGTGAAGGCCTTTTATTATAATCTCAAAAGCCATTTGTAACAATATACTCATTCTATATTTGGTTTTCTACTTTGACAGACTCTCTAAAATTGTAAGTAACTCTCTATATTTTGTTTCATTTTTTGTCTTTGTTCCACGTTCAGATCTATTCCCCTTTCCTTTGGTTACAGCTTTTTGTTAAGTTTCCACTATTGAAAGTGGAATTATGATTTAATGTATAGTATACAGTAATATCCTTTTATGATAAATCATCTTTATTCTTTTATATTTTAATATCATATTTTTCTTTTTTAAACATTATAAAGGCCTTAATTCCCTTAACTTTCTCTAATGGGGGTAAAATATCATTTCCCATAATACTTGAAAGCAAAATTCTACTATGTTAAAATGAAGTAATTTCTGATAAAAGGCTCATTGTAAAACTTGCCATCATCAATTTCATAATCATCAATGAGGTTTTTGTTATGTTTGAATTTAATATAAGTTTAATAGAGTGGTCTGTTTTTATTGAATTCTATATTTCGTAATTCATAAACTCCCAGAGTGAAATTTAATAACCCATTGGGTATACTAGATTTAGCTGAATTTATTACCCCCAAACACCTGATTTTATAAACACTTTAAATCTCAGTCTAAATATAGTATCAGTGGAAGTTGCTTGTGTTTCACAGGTTATTGTCTCAACTAAGTAAGAGTAAAAACCACATGTGTCTATTTCTGTGCCATTCATTCATTAAGCAACTATTATGGGCTGATCTTTAGTCTGCATTTGGGAGACCAGTAGTAAGCCAGTCAAGCCTCCCGTGCAGCAGAAGCCTAGAGACTGAGGCTGGATGCAGAACCACACACTTTCCCTAGTCTACTGTCTGAAATGAGGCATTCTCTCTTTGAAATGGCATTTCTTTAAATACGTGAATATAAGAAATAGATCCCAAGTTAATCTTGTTCTTTTTGTGCCACAGGCATGGAGTAGTAATGGCCGAAGACAACTGTTTAGCTTAAAAAGATCTTGAGAGTAATTTAGAGTCCTTCCCATCCTGGCTGAGATTCCTGGACTCTGCCGCTAGTGGGGATTATCTGAATGGCTGAAAGGGTCCCAAAGAATGGAAAAACTCAGAAAAAGGAGGGAATTCTTCTGGGCTGCAACTTAGGCCACCTGAGCCTAAGATCATGGCAAAATCTTGCACAGCAGCAGTGATGCAGCAGAGGTGAAACCAACGCCCAGGATCATGTAGAGGACAGTCTGCAGCTGAGAGGTGGCCAGGCAGAGGGATTGAATCCAGACCATGTCCCACATCACTAAAGGCCACCTTCATAAGTAAATCATGTTTGGGCACTGGCATTTCCCTTGAGAGAAAGAAGGAGAGAAGAAAGATTCCTAAACAAGAAAGTAATAAAATTGGAAGACATCCTACTTAAATTACCAAGAGATATTTTTCCAATCATGACTCAATATTGGATAACTAGAACTAAGCTCAGTTGAACTATAGGAAACTAACATCATACATACATTTGCACATCCAATATTTTAGCTATTGAAATATTAACCTTCCCTTGTCTGTGGGAGGGACTTGTGACTTCCAACTAATGATGAGGCAGAGTTGATGGGTTGTCACTCTGTAATTATATTATGCAATATATACATATCAATGGATTCCATTCCCATAATTAAGTTTCAATAGGTAATATTACATAGCAGCGGTTCTCAACGTGTGGGTCACAGCCCACAAGAATTGTATTAAAGGGTGGCGGCATTAGGAAAGTTGAGACCTGCTGCTATATAGCAAAGGTCAAGGAATGTCACTCTCAAAATTGTGTAACATTGTAAGACTTTATCTTGACAGACTGGAGTAAGATTTTTCTTGTCATTTTGATGAAGTCGATGAAGATTTTGGAAACAGGAAACTGAAGGTGGCCTTTCAGGAATTGCAACCAACTCTAAGACACCAGCATGACAGCAGAAGAGCAAGTCTCAAATTCTCTTTCCTGCCATGAAAGATCAACTAGCAACAATCCACAGACTAAAACATGGCTTTGAAAACCCCATCCCTTGGAAACAAGGCTGAGACAATGAAGCAGTGTAAAGTCCGTATTAGAAGAGCAAGAAGGAATGACCTCACTCAACTTCACCGCCTCCCCCAGCAGATCAGCACTGTGCCAGGTGGAGAGAATTTCCCTGTGCTCATGGTTTTTGTAGGGGGAAAGAGAACTGGAAGAGGTCACTTAGCGTTCCTCGCATTCCCAGACTCTTCCCAGGAATCTGACCATAGTGTCTCCTCATGGAGAACACCAGGGGAAATGGCACGACTAGAGGGGCTACCATGTCAGATAGAAACAAGGAAGGGAGGTGGAGGTCACAGCCACCAATGTGCAGATCCTGGTTGTAGCTCTGCCTTCCCTCTGACTTGGCACCTGATCACAGGCCTCAGGCAACCTTGTAGCCCACTACACACCTGAACTGGTTGCCTTCAAAAACATGATGAAAAATGCAACTTAGCTTGGGTCCCTCGACTGCAAGTTTCTCTGTCCAGCCTCAGATTTTATCCCAGTGACCTACCCAGGTAGGGAGATGCCACCTCTGCCCATTCTGGAGAAGCAAAGGAGTTAGAATGACTTGACCTGGGAAGTGAAGCAGCAATTCCACTCACCCATAACCCTCTCAGTGAGCCCATAGCAGCAGGAAGCCTCACCTCTACACATCTCAGAGGAGCTTAGGGCCTTCTTGGGGATCAAACTGTCACTCAGCTCATCTAAACCCTGCCCCCCAGCTCCACCCTCACGGGAAGGCAATCCTCAATCATTGTGCACTTTTATTCACATATCCTTCATTTTACTATTTACAATTAAAAATTATGATAGGCAATTGATTAGATTGGCAATATAGATAATTGAATAATATACTTAAGTGAAATATCAGCATTAATCTCACATAATAACCCATCATAAAGGTAAGAATGTGTCTACATCTTTCGTAACCAAACCAGACAACTAAAAATAAATTAATCAAAACTAAAGAGGAAAACCTTTAAGTAATAAAAGGATTCATCTGTGAGAAAGTATAACATATAAATGTTCTTTCCTATATATGTTACTATTCAACGGGTTTATTTTTCCTATTACAATTTTGCCAAATTGGGCAGTGCCTGTGGCTTAAAGGAGTAGGGCGCCGGCCCCATATGCCAGATGTGGTGGGTTCAAACCCAGCCTGGCATAAAAACTGCAAAAAATAAAAATAAAAATAATAAAAAAAAATTTGTCAAACTGAATAAAAAGACAGATGCTTTTGTTTATATCAGCTTTCCTTAAACATTTTCCAAAAATAGAAGCAAGTTTTTCATTGCTTATATTCTACGTTAAATGCAAAAGAAAGATGTCTATATTATTTCCAGAAAGATTAAAAAACTCTGATAAGCTAAGTCTCCAAATTTCCAGTCCCAATGTAGAGAATGTTTTTGAATCCAATTTTCTCTCTGACCTTCTACAATAATGTTACTATGGCAATTTTAATTAATTCTAATTGACATAGTTCATACTGAAAAATAAAATATAATGCCTTAGCAAAAATTAACATAGTTCAAATTTCAATGTTCAGGAGTCAAAGAAACATACGTTCATAGTTTTCTACTTGAATGATTAGAGACATATCACAATTTCTCTATGGCTGATTTTCCTCCTCAAATTAGAGATAAAATATTACTTGAATATCAAGTGAGAAATGTGTATAATATTCCCGTCACATAGCTGGTACACACCCCCAAATGGAAGCTTGTACACCTGCAACCAAATGTAAATATCAATGATTAGGAAAACAAAATATCACTCTGTGATGGGTTGATAAGGAGTATCATAAATTTTTAATCCTATTTAGAGTATCAATATTGAAAATAGAGAAAATGAAAAAAATTATATGTAATGACACTCAATCTTGCTGCTTTTTTTTCAACTTTAGTATCTATTCACTTATACTTTCTTGTTTGGTGATTACATGATTCAAAAAAAAAAAAAAAAGAAAAGAAAAGAAAAGAGTCTATATAATACGTAACAGTTTCATGGAGAAGAAAAAATCTTCATCTTTTATCAACCAAAAAAATACATTATGTAGAAACTGGCCATATCTTCAGCAATTTCATGAAGATGACAAGACCCAGGGTATAGTAAGCAGTTCCTGACTTGGAATAAGAATCTGAGCACCCTGTTACTAACTCCGGTGACCGCCATGACTCAGACAAACACACTGAATTGGTCAGGTAAAAAACACAATGATGCATCTCAAGTTAAGTGGGTTGGTTGATGCAATCTTTTAATTCTCATTAACTTTAAATCATTTTCACACCAGGGCAGCGCCTGTGGCTCAGTGAGTAGGGCGCCAGCCCCATATACCGAGGATGGTGGGTTTGACCCCAGCCCCAGCAAAACTGCAACAACAACAAATAGCAGGGCATTGTGGTGGGCGCCTGTAGTCCCCGCTACTCGGGAGGCAGAGGCAAGAGAATCGCCTAAGCCCAAGAGCTGGAGGTTGCTGTGAGCTGTGATGCCACAGCCCTCTACCAAGGGCGACAAAGTGAGACTCTATCTCTAAAAAAAAAATAAATAAATACTTTTCACACCAAAGGAAAGGATTTTAAGTAACATTGTGTAGAATTTAGGTTGGATGTAGAATTTACTTTTTATGGCAGTAATCAAACATTAGAATGATACATAAAATATCTTTTCTTGGCTGTCTTTCACAGCAGATTAGGATCTAAATTAGTGATAGTTTATTAAGTAAGCTTATGCTAAATAATATTCCAAAATTACACATAACTATAACATTATAGAAGTTCAATAAGAACTTAAAAAATAAATAAATAATATGTGCTCCCTTCTGGGTACTTGGGTGACTTACACTAAAAATACTAATGAAATTTAGCTTCTGAGAGAAATGTTAATTTTCTAGTTCTCAATCTTCCCATTATAAAGAATGCAAAACAAAGCCTATTAAACACTTACGGCCAAACAAGAACAGATGTTAAGAGTGTTGTTATTTGTTTGGATAATTTGTTCGCTGAACACTGACAGCTGTCAACTGCGAATAGAAAAAGTACTGAAATAATATGGACCACACATGCTTGAAACAAAAATCTTACGCACTGCCAATTCTAGATGTTCCATTTAATTTGCAGTAAAATTTGCAAGAGTAGTTTAATGTTTAAGTCTTCAGAGCATTCTGTATTTAAAAATGCTTCTGTAGCTACAGGGTTCAATTATTTTTTTCCCAAGTAAGGTGTGTACCTACATTGTAAAACTGTTGTAATTTCTTCTAACTACCTTGGCCATCACACACTAAAGGCTATTCGCAATCAACTCTAATCGAATGTGCACCTGTCAAAAAAATTAAAGACATTATTTTGCAGTGTTTCACCCTTAGCTGAAATCTTAATGCATAGAAGGAAGCTTTTACATATTTATTGGTTTTGATTAAGCTTTGAAATCGAATATAGTCAATTGTACAACTTTTGTGACCTCTATATAGACTTTGAGAGTATTGTAATCGATATATACAAGGTTTTATAAAGATTATTTCCACAATTAGAAAGAAACGGAGAAGTAGAATTGATTGCTTTATTATGTTCAGTAAAATCTTACTTTTCCTAATTAAAAAAAGCTATTAATCAACTGAGTCAAACTTAAGTATTATACAATTTTATTTTTAAAATTAATACTTTAAAAAAACTATTAATTCAGCAAATATAGAGAGTGCATACTACATCATAAGCATTGGATTAGATACTCTAGGTGTTTGAATTTGAATTTTATACCAAATGGCTAGATCTTTAAACTTATGGATAACATAAGTACATTTTCAAACAAAAAAATAGGAGAATTAGACACAAGCTGGTCCACGACAATGGAAATATTGGAGATACTATTCAGCAGTTGAAAAATTATTCCCAATTTAACCCAGAAGAGAGAAAGGAGTAAGACGGTGAGGAAGGGAGGGGTAATTATAGGTTGACTACGTGATTAAATCTGATGTGGTAGTAAATAGGTAAGTATATTTGCTAGTAAACTAATAATAACAGTGGCTTACAGAATTGAAAATTGTGTTAGAATTAAATTGCATAACCACAATAACAGAAAGAGTCAGGAATGAGAATAATTGGAATTAATAGATTCAAAAGTAATGCCCTTCAGCTTTAGTGTATGTAAGACATAGCTTGCATGCTCATGAAGGCTGTGCTAGCGGAGGCCTGGCCTGGACCTGAGAATTCCATAGTTTTAACAGGTGCCAGGTGATGCCAAGGCTGTCTGTGGACCACACTTTGGGGAGAGTAGCTCTGATGTTTTAGCACTTCCTAGAAGGTAGTTAATCCACTACTACCTATGATAGCTTAGGTTAAGTAAGTTAAGGTCACATATTGTAATCACCAAGATGATCTTAGAATGTTAGTACTTACAGGATGTATAAATGTCAAAGTAATAAAGAGGGAAAAAAATATGTAATTAATTTAATTAATAATAATTAATTAATAAATATTAATATTAAATCCTAATTAATTCCAAATAATATTAAGGAAGGAGAGAAAAATGAGTACAGAACAGGTGGCGTGTCTGTAAGAAATACTGGTATAGATTGAGGCCCCAAACACATGTAAATAAGCTAAAGATTCCAATAAAAGGAAAATGTAGATTTGATTTTAAAACAATGCCCAGTTGTAATCTGTTAAAAGACATCTCTTAACCACAAGGATACAAGATGGGGAACAGTAAGGCTGAGACAAAAGATAGGCGCCGGTGCCATACGCCGGAGGCGGTGGGTTCAAACCCAGCCCCAGCCAAAAACTGCAAAAAAAAGAAAAGATAGAAAGTAAATGAATATTGGACAAAAAAATGTTGACTTTAAAGCCAGGATATTGCCAGCAACAAGGAAAAAATAGGTTATTATTATTTTTTAACCTGTCAAGTCATTGCTATAAAGCTCTTTTTTTTTTTTTTTTTTTTTTTTTGACAGGACCCGCTATGTAACCCAGGCTAGATTACAGTGAAACAAACCCAGCTTATTGCAATCTCTGGTTCAGCTTATTGCAATCTCTAGTTCTCGGGCTCAAGCAATTCTCACACATCAGGCTTTCAAAAAGCTCAGATTACAGGCCTACACCAACACACCTGGCTTATTTTAAAATTTTGATTTGTAGACACAGAGTCTCACTATGTTGCTCAGGCTGGTCACAAACTCCTGACCTCAGGGGATCCCCACTCCTCTGTGAAAGCAGTAGGAGTATAGTTATGAGTTGACCTATACTCCAAAAGAAGTAGTTTCTTAATGGTACAGAAGCCAATTAGCCTATACTATAAATCTCTAAAATGATAGTCTAAAAACATCTAAATTAGCAATTAAGTAAACAAAAGGAGACCATCTAAATGTTCAACCTAGCAAGGGCTAGCATATATTTTTCAATCACTAACAACAAATAGAAATGTTTATAAAGGATTTGCAAAGTTGATTGTATGATAAGCTTCTCATAAGAATTTCAGAATGCTAATTATTTTCTTGTGCTGTCGGAACATTTATGTACATTTATAATTTGCATGTTCAAATAGCAAATGTTAGAAATGTCAAAACCACGCAGAGCACCAGACACAATGAAATTAAGCAAGAAAGAAAATAAGAAAGGTGATATAAAAATACCCAAATATTTGAAAAATAAACAAAATGGTTCTCTCCCATCCATCAAAGCAGAACTCATAGTGGAAATTTCTTTAAAGAGTATCAGACTAATAAAATCTTGTAGGATGTAGCTGGAGCTGTGATTTAGAAGAAATTTGCACCTTTAAAAAGTTACATTAGAAAAGAATAAAACCAGAAAATGATGAAGTGAAAGATATCCCATAGAAAGAAACAAAACAGTGCCTAAAACTAGGAGACAATAATATTACAAAGCTCTTTGGAAGAAGAACTAAAGTAAAAAACACTTAAAATTATGAATAAAAAAAAAAGGAAGCACCAGAAATCCTACAGGAAGCAAAATTAATATGATATACATTTAAAGTTTGCCAACAAATTTGAAAATTTGAACAAGATAGGAAAAGTTCACTAAGAAATACAGAAATTACTCCCCCAACAAAGGAAGAAATTGTATCAGTCTGAATAGATTTTTATTTATTAAAGACATCGAATAATTCAGTCTTTTTTTTTTTTTTTCAGTTTTTGGCTGGGCCTGGACTTAAAACTGCTACCTCCAGCGTATGAGGCTGGCGCCCTACTCCTTTGAGCCACAGGCACCACCCAATAATTCAGTCTCTTTCTACAAAATAAACTCCATTTCCAGAGGCCTCCACCAGTAAATCCTTACAATTAATGAAGAAATAACTTGCAGTCCAAGAAGGAGATTGTAAGAAAAAGAGTAACTACCACTCCCGTAGGAATGAAAGGGACTATTTTTCAGCTTGTTCTATGGACCCAGCATAATGGTAATCTCAAAGCAAAGTTTTGAAGAAAAAAATAAAATTATGTGCTAATCTTTCCTATGAGCATTGAAAGTACAACAAAGCTTTTAGCAAGCCAGAAATTTTTTAAAGTACAGTAATCCATTCCAACCAGATTTGATCTATTAAAGGAATGTGAGATTGTTTAACCTGGCAAGAATGCCCACTTGCTCCAGTTTTACTCAGCCTTGCAGTAGAGGGCATGTAAAAGAAAAATCCGTCATAAAAATTGGGAATGAATAAATAGCACGGTGTTTATTCATAAATGATATGATTGTGTGCATTAAAACATTTAAAGATGTTTTAAAATACTAAGTGAACTGCAACAAGGTCTCAAGATTCAGGGACGACATAGGAAAAAAAGAAAATGGCATTTGCTTAATGGTGTACATTTAATTTACAACTATTTTTAAATTATTAGTAGAAAAATGGGAAAATGGTGATAATCAAGTGTTATAGAACTATTAACATTGGTGCTGGATGATTAAAGCAATACTGAGATTATTTTATGATTATAAGTGTCTGTTATATTTAAACATAATTTATATTTTCTTCCAAACCTATTATTTCTTCATCTAATTGCATATCTGCTTCTTTTACGCTTTCTCTTTTAGACTAATTCTGCTTAAGGACTTATTCAAGTTGACTATATAATTTCACAAAGGATTTAGAATATGTTATACTACCTCAAATGTAAGTAAATTTAAAAAACATAAAATTGGAAATACTGAAAATAGAGCTATAATCCTAAGAAAATATGAGAATAATGAAATTTTCTTATATTATACCACGACCCATAACATCCAGCAATGTACTATATCAGATACTGTATGTATTTCATAAATGCTTGGAAAACATCAAAAACCTTTGCAATGATTACCTTTTCTCAACTCTAGGAAACTGAGTAATTCTCAAGTCTGATAATGCCTCTTTCACAAGAAAACATCACTGAAGCCCAATGGTAATGTTACTTTTCACGGACTATTTATCAACTGTGCATATAATGTTTTCTTTTCTTATTTAGAGTTAATATAAGGGTCCATATGATGAGATCACGGCCTTGTGTTTGTAAGGTAAAGTCCAGAGTCTGAATGGTAGTTGAGTCCTTCCACCAGGAAGGGTGCTCAGCCCCACATACCTGGCAAACAATGGGCAGGTGACATGAACAGAGCCCTCCCCAGGAAGACAGATAAATGGCCAACAAACAAGATTTTCACCACTCATCACCCGTTCAGCCAATTTTATTCATCTGTAAGTACTGAACCATTTGAGAACTTTTGTTTTGTTGTTTTATGTTTGTTCTAGAAGCTCAAAAGATACAATCTCTAAGGTCAGGACTTGTGGAAGTGCACTCACGGTTCTCCAATGGTGCCAACCTGTGCTGTGTGTGACAAAATGTGCCATGCCACATTCCAAATACTTTGCCCTCACCCAGAATTATGTTTTTTCTAAAAATTATCTTAATAATTATATCTAGAAGAAAAAAATGTAGGAAGTCTTCCTCTTTGGTTTGTAAAGATCGCACCAGTTGTTTAAAATTTTTTTCTTTCTTTTTTTGGAGACAGAGTCTCACTATGTCGTCCTGGATAGAGTGCTGTAGTGTCACAGCTCACAGCAACCTCCAACTCTTGGGCTTAAACGATTCTCTTACCTCAGCCTCCCAAGTAGCTGGGACTACGGGTGCCCACCAGAATGCCCAGCTAGGGTTATTTTTTCTTAGACAGAGCCTCAAGCTGTTGCCCTTGGTATAGTACCATGGCATCACAGGCACCTCTACAGCAACCTCCAACTCTTGGGCTTAAACGATTCTCTTGCCTTAGCCTCCCACGCAGTTGGGACTACAGGTGCCTGCCACATCCCCTATTTTTTGGTTGTAGTTGTTATTGTTGTTTAGCTGGCCCAGGCTGGGTTTGAACCCACCAGCCCACCAGCCCTGATGTATGTGGCCAGTGCCCTATCCCCTGAGCTACGGGCGCAGAGCCAGTTTAAAATTTCTTTTTTTTTTTTTTTTTTTTTGTAATTTTATTTTATTTTATTTTTTTTTTATTTATTTTATTTTTTTTATTAAATCATAGCTGTGTACATTGATATGATCATGGGGCATCATATACTAGCTTCATAAACCATTTGACACATTTTCATCCCAATATTCAACATAGCCTTCCTTGCCTACCTCTACCTAACAACTTGAAAACATACGCACAAAAAGGCATATAATCCCGTATTTCTTCAGTGCCCTCCCATCAAC